>OLKM01004608.1:0-21212 GCA_900291075.1 Melanogrammus aeglefinus | reverse complement strand
CCTAGAACGATGCATCAGAGGTCTCCGCCAAAAGTGAACAGCTGTTGAGTGCCTTGGACTGAGCCACGTGTTGTTCTCCAACAATCCGCGTTGAATATGTGCGAACGGTGGTGAACTGTCAGTTGTGAACCCTGTGGCTGCTAATGCCCCGTCCATCATTTGGCCAGGGGGTGCATGCATTCAGCAGTTCTGAGTAAATGCTTTTGAAACCGGCTGTGCAGCCTCTTATTTTGGATGGCGGCTTGTCGATGGAAAATGAGCCAAAGCTGAGTCCCCTGCTGCCCGCTGCGAGGAGAGGAGTCTCCCGCAGCCCATGGGAGCTTCTCCCGAAGAGCTGGTGTGTGTATTAGCAGAGGCATGCCCTGGCCTGCTCAGCTTGTTGACAGAGGTAAAGCTTCACTCACTCCTGCCTGAGCATATGGGGGACGGCGAAGGAGGAATAACACTAGAGTGACTCGGGCAGCACGACTGGCTGACACGTGAACGAGCCTGCGTTGTCATTCCGTCAGCACAGACGAGCTCTCGTTTTACCGCCGGCCGTCCCTCGCCACACCTGTCATGCCAGGCATGATGTGGTGAGGGAAAAGTAATGTAGGGCTGGGCTCGATCAATTAATACAAGGTTATTGACGGCCTACCTATATGTGGTGGGAGATCGTGTGGAAAACAGTATGGCCGGGCCGATAGCTCCGGCGTTAACTGTGTGGGGAGAAAACAGCCATCTTTAGTAAAGAGGTATTTCTCGCTGTCACACACTTCTCCCTCGCCCCGTAAAAGCCGGCGCTTGTGGGGCGGGACATCGCCCCATGAGCCTGCTGGAGGAGGAGCTGAGGAGGAGGGGCTGCTGGCGGCGCCGTGACAGTGGCTGTCGGGGCTGCCAAACAGACAGAGCGGAGAGAGCGCCAATACGGCATGTTCATGCCCAAGGCAGCCCTCGCACACCTCATGGCCGCATAAAACCGGCAACGGACGTAACCCGTGTTACATGTTTGAGATGCGGATCGTCTTCGAGTCCATAATAATCTATTTATTTACTTAGTATGCTACAGGAATCGTTCTGAAGAAAAATGGACCAGAAAACGACCGCCAGGCCCCGCCACATATCTGCGAACTGCAGACGTGATTGAGACCCGCGGAGTGATTGAGGCCCACGTGTTGGTGGGCGGGGATTACTTTTAATTTTCAGATGCCTACGGTTTCACGCCTAGGGAATAACCGCAATAGCAATAGCGCTTAAAAGGCGAGCCTTTACGACATAGACAAGGACTTGCACTCATGGCTTCTGATCGATCTGCAAGGCCCACCTTAAAACCCTTAAGACTTAAACTCTTCTACATCAACCCCATTATTTCATCAGGGCAGCCTCCTCCTCTAAGGGATAAAGTTTCACATTCATCATAACACATCCAGAATTTCATGACCTCTCATTTTATTAAATAATGAAAGGATAGACCTATACGTTTAGTTAGACTACTATCTATAATATATGTGATTTTTCTAACATGGCCCTTGATCCAAAGGTCGCAAAACCTCTAACCATCATACGGAGTAAACACATGAAGCAACAATTGCTAAAAAAATAACTCTGAACAGTGCAGGCTATTGTAGCTTCAATACATACACTCCTCCAGAAAGGTTTAGGCCCCATGAAAGTAAATTGCATGACTGAGTGTGTGTGAATAATAACGTGTGTGAGACTGAGCCCAAGTTTGAAATAGTTTAAGGACATATTGTCAGGCAGGTGTTTTTCTTGGATCATTTTTGTAATTTGCTTTAAATTGCCATGAGAATCATTGGATTGGTATTCGCCCAAAGTGCTTTGTTAAAACCCTTGTTTAAAAAAGTGTGTTCATCTGTTCATTGCCTGGTGCATCTTATATGTGTCTGCGTGTGTGTGCGTTGTTACCCCGCCAGTCTTGAGTGTGTGCGTTACCTGACCCCAGCGTGAGAGTGCGTGCTCTCCTGACATTTGAGAGTGTACTTGATTTACCTAACAGGTGAGAGTGTGTCTCTGTGTTACTTGACAGTGTGAGAGGGAGAGTGTGTGTTACGCTGACAGTGTGAGAGTGTGTCTCTGTGTTACCTGAACAGTGTGAGAGAGTGTGTGTTACCTGACAGTGTGAGAGTGTGTGTTATACTGACGTGGTGAGAGTGTGTGTTACCTGACAGTGTGAGAGTGTGTGTTACTTGACAGTGTTGAGAGTGAGAAGTGTGTCTCTGTGTTACTTGGACAGTGTGAGAAGGAGAAGTGTGGTGTTACCCTGACAGGTGAGAGTGTGTCTCTGTGTTACCTGACAGTGTGAGCAGTTGAGAGTGTGTTGTTACCTGACAGTGTAGTTGTGTTACCCCTGACGGTGTTAGAGTGTGTTTCTGTGTTCATGACAGTGTGAGAGGTGAAAGTGTGTGTGTTAGCTGACAGTTGTGAGAGTGTGTGGTACCTGACAGTGTGAGAGTGTTGGCTGTTACCGTGACAGTGTGAGAGTGGTGTGTTTACCTTGACAGTGTGAGAGTGAGAGTGTGTGTTTCCTGACAGTGTGAGAGTGTGTGTGTACCTGACAGTGTGAGAGTGTGTGTTACCCTGACAGTGTGAGCGTGAAGAGTGTGTGTTAGCTGACAGTGTTGTGGTGGGTAACCTGACAGTGTGAGCAGTAAGAGTTATAGCTGACAGTTGTGAGGTTACCTGATAAGTGTGAGAGTGTGTGTATACCTTGACAGTGTGAGAGTGTGTGTTAACCTAAGAGGTGTGAGAGTGAGAGTGTGTGTTACCTGACCAGTGTGAGACTGTGTGGTACCTGACAGTGTGAGAGTGTGTGCTACCTTGACAGTGTGAGAGTGTGTTGTTACCTGACAGTGTGAAGAGTGAGAGTGTGTGTTAGCCTGACAGTGTGTGGTCGGTAACCTGAACAGTGTGAGAGTGAGAGTGAGTGTTAAGCTGACAGTGTGAGGTACCTGACAGTATGAAGAGTGGTGTGTTACCTGAACAGTGTTGAGAGTGTGTGTTTACCTGACAATGTGAGAGTGTGTTACCTGACAGTGTGTGAGAGTGAGAGTGTGTGATACCTTGACCAGTGTGAGAGTGAGAGTGTGGTGTATAGCTGACAGTGTGTGCGGTACCTTGACAGTGTGAGTGAGAGTGTGTGTGTTAGCTGACAGTGTGAGAGTGAGAAGTGTGTGTTAAGCTGACAGTGTGAGAGTTTGAGGTACCTGACAGTGTGAGTGTGTGTTACCGTGTTAGCTGACAGTGTGTGTGTTACCTGACGGTGTTAGAGTGTGTTTCTGTGTTACATGACAGTGTGAGAGTGAAAGTGTGTGTTAGCTGACAGTGTGAGAGTGTGTGGTACCTGACAGTGTGAGAGTGTGTGTTACCTGACAGTGTGAGAGTGTGTGTTACTTGACAGTGTGAGAGTGAGAGTGTGTGTTTCCTGACAGTGTGAGAGTGTGTGGTACCTGACAGTGTGAGAGTGTGTGTTACCTGACAGTGTGAGTGAGAGTGTGTGTTAGCTGACAGTGTGTTGTACCTGACAGTGTGAGAGTAAGAGTTAGCTGACAGTGTGAGGTACCTGATAGTGTGAGAGTGTGTGTTCTACCTGACTGACAGTTGGGTGAGAGTGTGTGTTACCTAAGAGTGTGAAGAGTGAGAGTGTGTGTTTAACAGTCGAACACGTTCGAGGACTGTGTGGTACCTGACTCGCAGATGTGAGTGCTGTGCTACCTGCACAGCTTGTGAGCAGTGTGAGTGTGTTACCTGACAGTGTGAGAGTGGAAGAGTGTGTGTTAGCTGTGAACGTGTGTGCAGAGTTTGGAGGTACCTGACATGTCGTGAGTGTTGTGTTACCTTGACAGTGTGAGAGTGTGTGTGTTTACCTGACAGTGTGAGAGTGGTGTTTGTTACCTGACAGGTGAGTGTGTGTCTCTGCGTTATAGCTGACAGCGCGTGTTCAGCTTGTGCAATACAGGAGGACTCTGGAAGCGTCATGACTATTAACTGCCGTCTTGCCGTAAAGTTCTCTAAGAGCACAGTAGGGGGAAAATGACAAACAAGTGGGTTTAAACAGCAATCTAATGATTGTTGTCAATTAGAGAAGGAAGCAGATTGTAAGCTGTGTAGGTAAAAGGGATTCATTGCCCTCCAATTGGAAGTTGACTCAGTCAGCCTGACTCTGGACCAGGTTATATAGAGGCATGTGTGTTGTTGGCTGCTAGCCCAACAGGAACATATAATAAGTGTGTCATTACAGAGTGTGAGTGTGTGTGTTATACACACACACACACACAACACACACAACACACACACACACAGCCACACACACACACACACACACACACCACACACACACACACACACACACACACAACACACACACACACACACACACACTTTGTTTTTGATCATTGTTCTTGGGCATTTCTATAAGAAAAGAGATAATCTGGGCCAGAAGAACCAAGTGCAACCAGCCCTATGCATCACGTCGTGTGAGTATGCATGTCTGTATGTGTCATCCTGGCGGACCATAAGGAAGGAATCATTGCACAAAAGTAAACCCAGTCAACCTATAACTGGAATAAAATGCAAACAGCCCACACACCACAGAGAGAATCTCTTTAAATTGTTGTCTTCAGCACAAAAAGAATCCACAGATTTAACACCAGCTTACTTACAAAAATACATCTTCCTGTAGAAGGGGTACAGTAACCCCAAATGACCAGATTAATTATAACCCTTGTGCTCACGCTATGTCAATCGCAAAGCTTTATGTTTATAAATCAAATAGATCATGCATGCACACAAAAACACACACACGCTTTTCTCTTCTACTCAGGTATGACATAGGAGACAACAGTACAGGTGTGTTGTTGGGAGAACCAGGTACGCACTCAGAATACTTGTTACATACCACAGGCGAACACTGATCACTAGTCTCCTTTGGTGACACACACACACACACACACACACACACACACACACCACACACACACACAACACACACACACACACACACACAACACACACACACACACACACACACACACACACACACACACCACACACACACATCACTACGTCACACACCACACACTAAATTAAACACATGGGAGCCCGGCTCACAGATGTCTTTCAAGAGACCGGGAGTTTGGAAAAAAGAGTAATTACGAGTATTGCAATAGTGTCTCTGCCCCAACAAAGAACAGGTAATATAATATACTCTTTGAATTAAAAATAAGGCGCAGAGAATGGAAAGTACAGCAGAACATATAACATCTAACTAGAAGACTAAGACAGGTCCTTGGATTTTGCAATACTCTTACATTATGATGAAGCCTGAATCATATCTTTTCCAGGAATTTTCCATTTTACACTTGGAGGAGCGATCGACATTAACACGTCGTTAATAACGTTTACATGAGCCAGCTAGATCGGATTAAGCCTTATATACCGATTTTGCTACTCGAAACGGGCCGTGTCAATTATCCGAACGTGCATGACCTTTAAGAGATCGGATAATGGCTGGAGCATGGCTGAATATCCCCTACCCTAGGTGGCTTCGCGTGTAGCCTTTTCAACAAGTGGTTATAGAACCACTTCCGGTTGACCTCTATGTCCCAAGCAAGCAACACAACACAGGCGGCATTCGAGAAAGATGTTTTCAGTAGAGGATAGCTGTCAGTTCACTTCGGGTCCATGTGTGATTTCTCTGCTGACGCAAGTGATGCAAACGACTCCTCACCGCTTGGGACTCCTCCGCCACTACCGTCCGCCAGGGAGCGGAGATGCCAGCCGAGAGGAGTACGCATACGACCAAGAGGTTGAAACAATGGAGCGTTGGAGAAATGACATGAGGGGGTATTTCCATCAAAAGCCGCCTAAACGAAAGCGGCGCTTTGTTTGATTGAAGCCCGGTTAAATAACTAACGCCAACTTCCACTTGAGGCTCATAAAGCATTGCCATAACACGTAGTTCAGCTGCGCCTTGCTCAAGGTCAGATCAAGCCAGGCTTACACTATTCGTGGGATTACGCACGCTCAACGAGATATGTAACCAGCCAGCAACGACCGGGTGATGTCGAATCTGATCAAATGTCCGAAAAAGGACATTTGATCCAATGTCCTTTTTTGGATCAAATGGACATTGTGGCGCACAAAAGTGTTATATATGGCAAATGTAAAGGGCTTGTTGTTTGGCGATGCGGAATTTAAAACATTAAGTCGGGAGTTTCTCCCTGGACCGTTTAGCAAAATTATTAACTACTCCCGACTCTGTAACTACAGACACCCTCATCAGCTCAGCGCTCTCCTGCTTATACGCGCAATTGATTCAGATACGCAATGCAATTCGCCGCCCAGATCGA
Organism: Melanogrammus aeglefinus; assembly: GCA_900291075.1. NCBI lineage: Eukaryota > Metazoa > Chordata > Actinopteri > Gadiformes > Gadidae > Melanogrammus > Melanogrammus aeglefinus. The sequence goes on along the minus strand of OLKM01004608.1, from coordinate 14,865 downwards.
TCTTATATGTGTTGAACTACAAATCAATGTAAACAGTGTTTGTAAATAAATCTTCCAAAGTTTTTTCAAATCTTATTTGGTGTTTTATTGGGTCCCTTAAGGTGCAAATGTAAGTACAAAGTACAATGTCATATTAAGGTGCAAAGGTTCAAACCGGAGACGTGATTTTCAGAAATGAATTTTGTTACGAGGACCAATCACAGCCCTTTGCCGTCTCCGTTGCGTCAACCAATTGGTCCATGGCGTCGACGGAGGGCTCTCCGTGTCTACGTAACAGCACTTTTAACATGCACAGGCATTTTGAAAAGGCACCATCCCCAGATGTTACTATCACACCGTTGCTGTGAAAAAAAAAAAGCTGTGCAAACCCAGCTCAAGACACTATCTTCACCAACTGCTGAGAGAGATTTCAGAAATGCAATTGCATAACCAATTATATTGTTGTTTTAGATTGCTGCTGATCTACGGCCATTTCTCTGTTGTTGACAAACAAGCAGGTTTTTAAAATTTTCCCTCTCAACTTATGAACACCGTACCGTCCTGTACCGTACCATGACTTCAAAACCGAGGTACGTACCCGAATCGTTGGAATTGTGTGTACCTAACTAAAGGCCCATTCAACACCCTACGGTAAAATACGGATACGGACTGTTTCATCCGGGCCCGAAGGTGTTTCGTCCGTCAATGGGTCCGTCGCCTCTGAGCTTACGAATCCGGAGCGCTCCGGGAGAAACGGAGCACTACCACCGGAAATCGAGGCGGCAGTATAGAGTCAGAAGTCAGACCCTTCGCGAAAATAGATAGAGTAGTATAATATCTGATATGTATATATAACGTTTTATACATATTATACTATATACCTGACCTTTTTATGTTATGTTTTGTCCTTCCCCTGCTTTGGCAATGAGTTGTAACTGGTAATTTAACAACATTTTTAGGAAGATATAATCTTCGGGTTGGTGAGAGGTGTCACATGCCACAGCGCGCGCCTAGGCCTACACACATATGTGCCCTTTCACACCGCACCGCCCCATAGCGGAAGATCGAGCCCGTTCCGGGCCGGTTCGGAGCTAGAGCCAGGGTTTGGTTTCACACCGCCAAAGAACGGGCCTCCGGCCCCTAAAAACCCGGTTTCAACTCAAGCCCCAGTTGTGAGCTGGAGCTTAGAACGGGAACCACTTTACGCCAGGGGCAGAGGGGCGGGGTTATCCTTACCTTCATAAACAGGAAAGACAAACAAAGACCGGTCATTGCTCTCGCGGCAAGCACGATCAGATATTATCACAGATTCGCTGGATCTGTTGTCTTTGGTTGCCTAAGTAGGCACCCAAAGCGAGGAGAAAAAACAGCTGCCGCGTATTCCACCATTTGTTGTGTTTGGAAACTGCGAGGGTTACCGGTAAAAAGCAGGAGACATATGCAGACGTTTGAAGTTGACGTCATAACGTTGCTCTCGCCGGCTCCATGGCCTGGCTCTCGCCGGTGTGAAACCAATCCGGTTCGTAACTGGGATAAGGCTGGAACCAGTTTCGAACTGGCCCTAGCGCCAGCCCGGGAACTGGCTCTCGGTTCTTTTTGGTGTGAAAAGCCCCATTTATGGATCTTTTTGCGCGATTTTCGATGACACAAAAGCAAAATCATCTCATCTGCTACAGAGATGTCATGTTTGGAGGATTATTATTCATTGCGCGTTAATTTGTGAAACCGACAGTCACTGCCCTCCAGAGGATGTATTGCGTAACATCCACAAACAACGCCGAAACCAGACGGAGGTATGAAGGTAGTTCCGGAGGCAACGTTTGGGCGCGGACAGACGAATTCCGTCCGGATCCGGAGGTATGAATTAGGGCTGTCAAAATTGCTCAAAAATGACATTCGAATGTTCGTTTGGAAAAAAATCACGAATTCGAACTATTCGAATATCTGGTTGCCTATTTTACGCAGTTGCCGTCAATATGTCAATAATGGGACAAAACCATGGTTCAAATTAGTGGGATATATATATATCCTATAAACAGCCCAGTAACGTGGAGGCCTAATCATGAAAAGCCACAACTTTGTATGGCTTGCATTTCACCACCACACCTGCAAGCGCGCAAACTATAGTAATCTGAAGAAGACGCCCGCTTCTGAATGTTACAAAGTATGCTAGTGGTAACGTTCCTTGCTTTGCTTACCATTTATCGAGAAGGCCTATTAAAATCGATAAAGAAAAAAATGCATGTCGCCTACGTCTTCCACTATGCCAGCGAAAGGGCCAGCACTACGCACCGTTCGGATTCATGAAAAAAAAGCTGTTACGGACTTTGCCGAGAACATTGCGTTATAGCAGCTTTCACCAGCCAGACTACTAGCTCCCTGAGCTCTACTTCGGATGCTTATTGAATGGCATAGCCTGTGTAAGTCCAGCTCAGAACAGTTGTGAATAAGAAAGAATAAATGTCCATGTCTGTTGTCTTGCACAGACAACCAATTGAAATCGCCAGGAACAAAAATGATGAACGTAGGCTATAAGATTTTGTAATGTAGTGCAACCGTGGCTAAACTGCTGGGTTATTCTCAATGAAAAAAAAAACATTAGGCTATAAGAACGATCATCGCAAGCAGCACTGCTTCCCCGTCATCTGCGGAGTGGAAAGGGCTTTTTGAATGTGAGACAATTTTAACTAAGATGGACAACTGCGCCTCACTGCCTTATTGTTTGCTAAGTGTGTCCGCAGGATTTCTTTTTTCCCCCCCGCAGAAACCAAATAAATCGGTTTGGGGAATTCCAGATATAGCCTACTTGCACCTAACCCACCATATGCAGTAATGAAATTGGCTTGCATGCTCAGTCCACAATGTGCCCTACACAGCGGAGAGCGGCTTTGCTTGGTGTTATAAGTTATTAGCCTAATTCGAACCCGGGACAAAACAACCCAAAGATAGGCCTACATCATTGATAATTTATTTAAACACATTTACAACGTTAACAAAATAGTGCTTAACAAAGAAGTTAACAACAATCAATGTCCCGTTCTCCCACCTAAACTCTGCGCAATATTTTTTTTTTAACGACAAGGAGCGCTCCGAGCAAGTGAACATATAGTAATAGTAATAATATCCTACAATTTAAAAAATCACAAACTTTTACAAACACGTCCTTAAAATTGAAGCACTTAAACGAAAACAAGCTGGCTTCTAACATTCTTAAACAAAAAACAGCCGAAAAAAAACACTGCAATTTACTCTGTCATATTAGTGCATTTGCCACTGTCGCGCTCACAAGTTATTCGCCAAAAAGACCAGATAGTCTACGTTGGAGGGTGCCAAGGCTGATCTCTTTTTGTTTACAATGTTGCCAGCGGAGGAAAAGACGCGCTCCGAGCGCACTGAAGAACCGGGGGGGAGTGTTTTTTCACATTCGAATATTAATTTTCACGTTCGAATTTCGCGTTTTTGGATACATTTCGAACGAATATTCGAATCTCGAATATTCGTTGACAGCCCAAGTATGAATCGGCCTTTACATCCCTACTAGATAACATGTATAGGCAAGTTTTGCATGATAACAATTGGTTGTTATTATTGAAAAGATATGTCATTTGTAAAATGTACATGCATCATGCATGTTTTTTTCTGTAGACAAAATTCATTATTTAAGATTGCTAGCATCGATTTGTTTTTAGTCCTAGCGTTTATGATCTGACTGTTTTGAAAATGAATCAAAATAAGAGCCCCCTAAATTCAGTTAATTTGGGCAGTTGAACAGGTATGGGTCAAGACAGAGGTACAACAAGGTATATGGATGCGTCAATCAACGATAACACTAACACTAACGCAAGGTTTAACTGACCCAGTTAAAAGATTAGTCTCCCGGAAATCTTGTTGCAGATCGACTTTACTCTTGCTTGCTGAGACAGGAGCAAGAGTAATGCAGTCAAAAACTCCCTTCCTACCCAGCAGAATACCAGGGTTGGACCAGCCTTTTCTCTGTTGGACCCTTGCCTTCTGCAACGCAACAAAACTTAAAAAAATAGATTTTATAGTGAAACCCAAGTGTACGTTCATCGCAGATATTGAGGTGCACTGATGCAGTGAATGTGAATAAACACGGACGCACAAACAAGTAGGAGCCCAGAGGATGTGAAGTTTCAAACATCCTAGGCAGGCACGGGGGGGCATTGTTCTCCTGTTCCCATGGTTACCAAAGAGGGGTAATGCAACAGGCCTATAGGGGCCTAGGGGGGGAGCCAGTGACAGAAAGGAGCAGGAACCAAAAGACTAAACCATCATCATAAACATTGAAGATAGTTAAATAATACATTACAAGTATATCCCTCCTGATTGAATTCTATTGGTTGCAGAGCAATTTTGCTCTTGCCTACCGTTAGTTCTTAAAATCTAAAACCTTAGCAATTCATATTGGAAGTGTAAAGTAAATAAGAAACCTGACGTCTGTTGGAAGTCAGACTTCTGTGCAGTGTTTCAGCGAGGCACACAGAATCAGCCAGTGTCAGGTTACAATGCATTGACACAATAGAAGAGGGTTAGGGTGCGTTGGGAGGCAGGGCACGCACACAAGGGAGCGAGCCCTTCTGCTATTGTTTGCCCAGTAGGTCACCCTCCCACACCCCACCCTACAGAGACCAGAGCCCTTTCTGCCAGCCCAATGAGAAGAGGCAGCCTGCCCACATGGTAAAACCCCAGCACGTTCCACATCTTATATTCATATGACCGGATGGGAGGTTTGATTGTTGAAGTTCTTCTAGATCTGTCTGTCATTAACCATCAACTAACAGATTAACTAACCCTTCTGCCAAGCATGACCCACTTTAAAGAAATGTGTAACACGCACACCGCGCGCACACACACACACACACACACACACACACACACACACACACATAAAGGAAGATCTTGGGTTTGTTGTCCGTCTGATTTAGACAATGTAAACTGCACAAGAAGCGTGTGTGGCATTATGCTCATAGACTAGAGAGCACATGAAGTCAAATCACCCAGAGAGGCTAAAGCGGTCTTTATAGCACATGCAACATTTCTTCAATCTTTTTAAATAGTTCAATGTTCAACAACATAAAATAGGTTTTGTCGTCAAATGACAATCCATTCATTTCACAAATCGTGATGTTATTTTTTTTACTTTCTTGGCACGTCAATTGTTCAATAGCGGTAGCTATGGTCAAAAATCCTAATCGTCTCATCCTATTGGCAATTAAGTACAAATCAATATAGCCAGATTTTAGATTGTGGAATCAATTCTAGCTTTTATAATATAACGTTGAAGTTTAGTCGCAAGAGGTTCTAACGCTTTCACGTTGTTCAAGAAATGTACCAGTTGTTATAGGCATAAATAGCTCACACAAGAACATCATGCATCCCATTATATAGGTCAGGCCTATTCAACTAGCGGCCCGCGGGCCGAATCCGGCCCATCTTACTTTTTATCTGGCCCGCAAGATGCTGCCTGTAAAAAAAATATATATATAAAAAAAAAATTATAAAAAAAAATATATATAATTTTTTTTTTTTTATAAAAAAATAAAAAAATATATATATCAATCAAATTACACCGTGTATTATACACGCGGGACGTGACTTTTACCACGAGGCCCTAGTCCCCATTAGCGTCAACAGCGAGGGTATTCTCTCAGGATTTTGAAGAGAATCTTTATTTATTTTTTTACCCAGAGACAGCGCAGGGAAATTATCTGATTGGATAAGAGCTCTAATACATATATTTGTCGCGCTGGAGTCAACGCGAACTGAAGGAAAAAACAAATAAATACGTATTTAGGACTTATGTGAACACACTTATTAAAATAGAATGAATGAAAAAAATATATATATTAAAAGGTATAAATTATATATTTAATAGAAATAATGTATTGTTCTGAAAGAATTATATATAAAGAATTCTACGGCAACAGGATTACTTCCGCTCTGTCTGCACCCGCCACGGGCTTCAGTCAAGGTCACATTGCATTTTATGCTTGCAGACCACGGAGAAACTCACTGTAGCTAGGCTAACAAAAGCTCCAAGATGTCTCTTTCTAAGCCAAAAAAAAGGAAGGTTGATGGTGAAAATCGCCAATTCAATAGCGAATGGACTGAAAAATATTTATTTACTTTGCCATCCGCCGCAAGTAGTAAACCGATGTGTTTACTGTGCAACGAAGCGATTTCCGTGATTAAGGAATACAATGTGAAGAGGCACTACCACTCAAATCACGGCTCGTTTGCTTCCACTTATCCCGCGGGCTCGGAGGAACGGCGAAAAAAATTACAGGTGCTGCAAGCATCGTTTGAACAGAGTCAAATGGCACTTGGTCAGTTTTTGCACGGAACAACAGAGAGCCATGATAGCATCCCTGCGTGTAGCCTGGACTCTTACCAGACAGAAGAGGCCCTTTACCGACGCGGACACCGTTAAAGACTGCATGCTTGCTGTCATTGATGAAGTGGTTATTGACCAAAAAGTAAAAGAGAGCGTCACTTCAGCCATTAAAAAAGTGCCTCTTTCAGACACATCAATTCTCCGCAGAGTGGAATTACTGGCAAAAGATGTGTCGGGGAAGCTTTTTGAAAACGTTCGAAAAGCGGAATATATATCGATTGCTGTGGACGAATCAACGGATTGTACCGACATGGCGCAGCTTTGCATTTACGTGAGGTTTTTCTTTTCGATGGAGTGAGATTTCGGGGAAGAAACTTCTTGGGCTTATTTCCGCTGGAGGGACACACTACAGGTGAAGTGATTTTTCAAAAGATAGTGTCATTTTTTAATGAACATGAACTGGATTTACAAAAGGTGTGCCTGTTGGTTACTGATGGCGCTCCGGCTATGGTCGGCAGAGTTCAGGGGCTGGTGGCGCGGCTATCAGCCATAGCCCCGCATATGCAGTATTTGCCACTTGCATTATTCATCAATCGGTGCTGTGTGCTAAACTCAGTGGTGACTTGAAAAACACTATGGACACCGTCATGAGCATTGTGAATTTCATCCGCTCAACCTCCAGCCTACAACATCGCCTGTTTCGTCAGCTGCTTGCGGACACGTTCGCCGATCACACTGACTTGCTCGTACATAACGACGTGAGATGGCTGAGCAAGGGAAAAGTTTTGGATCGTTTCTGTGAGCTCCGCCAGGAGATTGTGTCTTTCCTTCGCACATGTAAACATAAAACGAGCAGCGAACCTATTGGAGGGCATGTTGGATGAACGGTTTATGGCAGAAGTCTACTTTCTGTGTGAAATTTTTGGACACATGAACACTTTGAATCTCGAACTGCAGGGGCGGGGAAAGTCGATCGCTGATCTGGTTGAGAGACTTTGTGCCTTCAAGACCAACCTATCGATCTTCAAAACAGACCTGATCACAAAAAAACTGCTTGCACTTCCCACAACTTCTGTGCATTCATGAGCACATCGCCACGGGGAGAGATAATAACGCCTGTCATGACAGACTGCATGACCAAATTGACAGAGAACTTCACTGAGAGATTCCAAGGCTTCAGCATTTCCCATTGAGGTATTGCAGTTTGGCTCGTGACCCCATTTTCCATCAAGCCTGATGCAGACTTCTGTGTAAAAGTAAAGGAGGTATTATCCTGTATCGATGAAGGCACATTTCAGATGGAACTGGTTGATGTGCAGTCTTGCTTTGCTTTAAAACAGCAATTGCAGTCTGAGGGGTGTGTAGCTGACTTTTGGTGTAACCATGTTAGCCAGTATCAGTAACCCCACGATTAGGAAAGTCGCATCACTTATCCTGACAATGTTTGGCTCAACCTATACTTGTGAGTCAAGCTTTTCACACATGAATGCCATCAAAAACAAGGGCACGTTGCCTCCATGAGCAATGAGAAGTTGCATGAGTGTCTTCAGGATTGGTCTTAAAAACGTATGAACCAAACTATGCTGAAAATTAGCAAAATCAAGGCAATGCAATTTCTCTCACTGCTGAATATAACTGTGTACAGTAGTTCTGTTTTGTGATAATTTCCAAACAACATTGTTGAATCATAAAAATTTGTCAAAAATATTGTTATTATATTGTTATTATAAATATGTCAAAAAATATGTTTGAATCATAAAAAATGTGTCCAAAATATTGTTATTGTTATTATAAATGTGTCAAAAAATATGTTTGAATAAAAATGGTGTCATATGTTCATTAGTTCTGTTGTTTGATAATTCTAACAACATTGTTGAATCATAAAAATCTGTCCAAAATATTGTTATTGTTATTATATTGTTATTATAAATGTGTCAAAAAATACGTTTGAATAAAAATTGCTATTAAAAATATTTGTCCAAAATATGTAAGATCAAGAATTGTTATAAAGATGCAATTAAAAGTGAAAAAGAAAGGAATGCGTCTTACAAGTTTATTCCATTTAGCACTATATCAATTAAGTTAACACTGCTTTAAGTACGATTTATTTGTAGCGATTAATTGACATAAGTTTTGTATGTGTGGCCCATGAACCACCAGCGGTTTTCCCTTTTGGCCCACTTGTTAAGGAAGTTGAATAGCCCTGATATAGGTCATATTTAAACTTTGAAATGTTTCCCAAAGTGCGTGTTGGGTTAGTGAGAGCTTAGTCTTAGAGGAAATGTGTGTGTCTACGCAGTATTCTCATCTTGTTATCACCAGGATGTTTAACAGAGGTACATGTTACATGTAGATATAGGGGGTCAGCATAGCAGCAGCCAAATCCATAAATACACAGGATCTGTGGCTTTTGCTAACGACTCTGTTTAGCTTTAAATGGATGACAGCTTAATCGTTATCTTAATCATATATTCACCATTGGGATTGCAAGCAATATCCCATTTATATTTAAAGCCAATATTAAGGCAAAGAAAATCCACACACAAAACAAGAATGAACCTTCAGAAGTCATCAGCAGAAAGAGCTGTGCTCTAGGATTTGAAAATGAATAGCTGGCATATTGTTAGAATTGATTATGGATCTGATTCTGTTATTCAGCTATAAATGGTCATTTGGGAATATCAGTGAGTGAACTTAGCCATGGCGGAGTACGATAGGCAGTGGAAAAAGCCACATACAGCAGGTTTACTGTTTCGTTCAGATTGGTCTTCAATGCTAGTGAGAGGCCTGAGGATGATATCTCCAGTCTGTTGGCTCCTGGTCTAGTGAGAGGCCTGAGGATGATATCTCCAGTCTGTTGGCTCCTGGTCTAGTGAGAGGCCTGAGGATGATATCTCCAGTCTGTTGGCTCCTGGTCTAGTGAGAGGCCTGAGGATGATATCTCCAGTCTGTTGGCTCCTGGTCTAGTGAGAGGCCTGAGGATGATATCTCCAGTCTGTTGGCTCCTGGTCTAGTGAGAGGCCTGAGGATGATATCTCCAGTCTGTTGGCTCCTGGTCTAGTGAGAGGCCTGAGGATGATATCTCCAGTCTGTTGGCTCCTGGTCTAGTGAGAGGCCTGAGGATGATATCTCCAGTCTGTTGGCTCCTGGTCTAGTGAGAGGCCTGAGGATGATATCTCCAGTCTGTTGGCTCCTGGTCTAGTGATGAGGCCTGAGGATGATATCTCCAGTCTGTTGGCTCCTGGTCTAGTGAGAGGCCTGAGGATGATATCCTCCAGTCTTGTTGGCTCCTGGTCTAGTGAGAGGCTGGGATGATATCTCCAGTCTGTTGGCTCCTGGTCTAGTGAGAGGCCTGAGGATGATATCTCCTAGTCTGTTGGCTCCTGGTCTAGTGAGAGGCCTGAGGATGATATCTCCAGTCTGTTTGGCTCCTGGTCTAGTGAGAGGCCTGAGGATGATATCTCCAGTCTGTTGGCTCCTGGTCTAGTGAGAGGCCTGAGGATGATATCTCCAGTCTGTTGGCTCCTGGTCTATGTGAGAGGCCTGAGGATGATATCTCCAGTCTGTTTGGCTCCTGGTCTAGTGAGAGGGCCTGAGGATGATATCTCCAGGTCTGTTGGCTCCTGTGTCTTCACTCATATATTGGAAGACAATTTTCCTCCGGGGAAAGGGGTTGGACAGAAGAAAGTATTGGTGTTCTATGTGCGAATCTATGCATGAAGACGCATTAGCATATGTATAGAGGACAGTTATCAGAGCGAGTCGCTTGTTTACAGCCAATGATGGCTTTCTTTTGTGTGTGTACGTGCTTTTGTTCTAGGTTGAAAATAGCATGTCCCCTCAAGAGTCAATACATAGCCATAAAGCATGTGTGGGTCTGTTGACACAAAAAGACTCTCAATACAGGCTCCTCATCCCCAAGATCAATCATCTCTACCACCTTCGCTAAAATCCAGACGATATACAAGACAGGCGGGGGAAAATGGACAATTCAAACTAGAGTTCAATAATTGTGATTGTGGAACTGCTCCTCTTTGAGAACATTGAAGTGCCTGGCTTTAAAGGCGAGGGCCTTATTCCAATCCAGCAGAAGAAAGTTTAAGGCCACAGTGTCATTGCGCTTTTAATGTTTGATGGTTCTTTGGATGTTGGCAAGTAAAGGTAAAGATTTCTTCTGCTTCGTTAAAAATAGCAGTGCAGCGCAGCTCCAGTTTGACCGCTGCTGGCCTGCCAACGTGCACCGTGTAGTCAGAGCCGAGGTGGGTTCTACTCCATAGGCAGCAGGGTGTGCTTACCTGGATAATAAACTGCGGATTCTGTCTGGTGAGTACAGTCAGGTTGTAGAGACGAAGGGCACATCCATTGTTTCACGTTCTTATTCAGGCGCGCTGATTGGTTGGGCTTAGGGTCACTACGGAGACACAAAATACAGCAGTCTTAATTAACACAGACACCACCCCCTAATAAAACAGTTGCCCACACCAACACACACCACCACACAACACACACACACACAACACACCACACACACAACACACACACACACACACACACACACACACACACACACACAACACACACACACACACACACACAACCGTGTGTGTTTTCCTAAATAACGGATTTTATGGGAGAGGGAAGGGGCTGTCTGCCTGTTGACCTACTAAGGCGAGAGGATTGGTTGTTTTTAAGTCCATTGAATCTCCTATTCACAGACCCAATAGGAGCACAGTTTTTTGTTGCTCAATGTTAATGAAGTCAGGCCACTTCCAAACAAGGCTGTCATAATTGAATCAATAAGTGTTTAGTTCTTCTTTCCAGATAACAGCATTGCGTTGCCTTACTGGTTCAATAGAGTGCATAAAGTACATCATAGCACATGAAAAGCAGCAAAGCAATTAAGTTTACAGAAAGAATACAAATACATTAACGCACTGATAACAAGTATCAAGTCCTGGAGTCCCTATTTACTGGAGTGATGTGCGTTGGGTTGAGAAAGGATTCATAAGGAATCTTATTGCACGGATGTGTTCCTCACACAACCACACACACACACACACACACACACACACACACACACACACACCACACACACACCACACACACACACACACACACACAGGAAACGTTTACCTCATTCAACCCTATCATACTAATCATGGACTCCTCAATGCACCTGCAACACCAAAGCACAAGCTCTCTCTTTCGCGACGCTGTGTGCCGCTACCTACATCTTGGGTCATGATCTTTGTTAAGAAAGGACGCCGTCCACCAACTCCATGAACAGTTTGACCCCGCCTCTCCGAGCTCACCCCGTCTGGGGAACCCAACGGACCCAACGTCTGGATCTAGCAACCAGAGAGAGAGACAGAGAGAGAACAGAGACAGAGAGAGAGAGGGAGGGAGGGAGGGATGAAAATGTAATCAGTATACTACTTTCATCATAGGATGAAATCAAACAATGATTCTAAAAAGTGTAACATGGAAAACTTCACTGACACGTCAGGGGAAACACCCGACACTTTTTAATGTGCGGCTTTTGTGCATGATAATCACTGTGCAAATAATAACAAAGGCAGGAAAATGTGGATTGGATGGCTGGCTGTCTGGCTCGTGAGCCTAACCTAACCAGGATATGAGGATCACGGGAAAGCAGGAAGTAGCGCTACATCAAGTCCAATGACCTGCCGTTGATGGACTTGACGACACTTGAAAAAAACAAAACCTGAAGAAGTGTCGCAAATTTAAACCAAAAAAAGGTATGTGTGAATGAAGAGAAAACAACATGGATTCAGGATTAAGGGTCACAGTTATCTGGCTTTGCAATCATGACACCACAGCTCCCCATGCAGAACATCAAGATCAGACCATCCTGGGTCAACACTTAATCATAACGCTATATGAGCGATGTTAACTACTGGTCTGCACAGCGTTCAGTATGCTACCTCCTACTAGAAGAAGTTATGAGACTGTAGGTCTACTAAAACCTCAGTAGTGTGACCTCCTACTAGTATAAGTATGAACTGTAGGTCATAAAAACTCAGTAGTGACCTCCTACTAGATGAAGTTATGAAACTGTAGGTCTAAACTCAGACCTCAGAGTGACTCTAGATGAAGTTATGAACTGTAGGTCTAAAAAACCTCATAATTGACCTCCTACTAGATGAAGTTATGAACTGTAGGTCTAAAAACTCTCAGTAAGTGACCTCCCTCACTAGATGAAGTTATTTGAATAGAACTGTAGTCTAAAAAACCCAGTAGTGACCTCCTACTAGATGAAGTTATGAACTGTAGGTCTAAAAACCTCAGTAGTGACCTCCTACTGTGTTGAACTGGAAACGCTGTGACACAACATCCACTGCCCCTCCCAATACCTCTTAAAACAACGTAGAAGGACACCAAGTTGACCCATCACTGAACTGACTGATGATGGACAGCCAGGAGAAGTGTGCATAAACTGGATTTAGCACAAACAGGAGAAGTAAACACACCCCATGGTGAAAAAGCCATGGATTCTTTAGGTGTATTGAACAAATAGAAATTGGATTAAAGTTGAAAATGAATACACCGATACAGAGATATGTACTAGTGCTTACAGATACAGTTAAGCTGACCTCGAGCCCTTCAGAGGTAAGGTTCATTGACTTGACCGAGAGAGAGTGAGAACCCCACCACCCACAAGAGTGAAAACACCACCCACCCACAAGAGTGAAACACCACCCCACCACAAAGAGTTGAAACACCACCACCACAAGAGTTGAAACACCACCCACCCACAAGAGGTGAAACACCACCACCCACAGAGTGAAGAACCCCTTACCATAAGACGGTGAAAGAACCCTCACCCTAACAGTGAAACCACCACCACCACAAGAGTGAAACACCACCCACCCACAAGAGGTTTGAAACCACCACCCACCCACAAGAGTAAAACACCACCCACCCAAAAGAGTTGAAGACCCCTTCACCCATAAACAGTGTGAAGAACCCCTCACCATAAAGTGAAGAACCCCATCACCATCAAAGTTGAAGAACCCCTCACCCATAAAGTGAAGAACCACTCACCCATAAATAAAGTGAAGAACCCCTCACCCATAAAGTGAAGAACCCCTTACCCATAAAGTGAAGAACCCCTCACCCATAAAGTGAAGAACCCCTCACCCATAAAGTGAAGAACCACTCACCCATAAAGTGAAGAACCCCTCACCCATAAAGTGAAGAACCCCTCACCCATAAAGTGAAGAACCACTCACCCACACCACCAACGGCGACTCCATGAATTGGACCAACAACTCTGATAAAGTCAGGTCCATGTTGATCGTCTACAGAACAATGCTTCCTCGCTGGTCCTCGCTGGTCGCCGGTCCTGCTGCCCCGGTCCTCCAGTTGGGTCGTCACCGCCTCAGCTCATGACCGGGTCCGGAGCCGGTTCCCGGAACATCGTAAGAGGGGACTGACGGTCAGGAAGTAACCGTCGGTCCGAACTCCGCGCGGAACACTTCTGTGGTTGCTCAAGGAGATCCGATTTCAAACGTAAGAAGCCCCATTGAAAGTTTTTTTTTTTGTCATGAAAGATCAATAAAACGCCCAGGATGCCCGAATATTGGACCCCAAATTAAAGCGGCTTGGCGGTTTTAACGTTATTTTCCTTTCTTATATCCTTTGTTTAGAGTGTCATTGTAGTCAATTCTACACGAGGAAGAGTGACACTAAACGAGGTCGGGTTTGACGGACAGGGGTGAGGGCCAATGCAGTGCAGAAAGCTGTAGTCCCGCCTCTCGGATAATATAGCCAATCAGTTACCTTGAGCGAGGTCGGATTTGGCGGACAGGGGTGAGGTCCAATGTAGAGCAGAGGGATGGTACTCCCGTCCATAGATAGATATAGAATACTAGATACGTCACGGCAATGTTGAGCTCCGGTCGGTTGACGGCAATCGGGGCAACCATCTTGAGTGGGTCAACCCGCTGCCTAGTGCATCTACAACCATATGGAAAAATTCATACAAATATTGAGCCAGGTGATTGGCTCAGTGAGATGACACTTAAAAACATCATAGTTGATATTCCATGTTTTATTTTAAGTTGTGGACATATTTTTTTCTCTATGTTTATACAAAAACACTTTAACACATGACCATTTAACTTGCCACTGATATATGTCTACTATCACCAAATGTGTCTTCTTGGACTCAGAATGAACATTTCATTTCTAAAAAGTAAATATCTTCTATCATTTAGCTTTATAACTCAAACCACTTAACACTGCATCACACTGGACGAACCAGCAACCTCCAGACTGAGATACAACTGGAACTATTGATTGAATGTATTTCAGACATTCAAATACAAATGTGAAAAATACAAAACAAAAAGCAGCAAGTAAATATTTATAAAATTAATTTGGTGTATTCCTCATCTTTTTTATATATCTTATTACACAAATTTCTTTATTTTATGACACTATAGGCTTGATTTGATATTACAACTCTCATACATACTACAATCTTAAAAATACCTACTATATATCTT
>OLKM01004607.1:12500-21221 GCA_900291075.1 Melanogrammus aeglefinus | reverse complement strand
ATGCCACAAGAAGCTGGGAGATTTCCCCACTTGCAACTGGGAAGGCTGGTGTCCGAGGCATCTGGATCACACCATTAGGTCAGAAACTTCCGGAACAATTACGACAGAAGATAATGACCTGTCCAAACCGTGCCGATGCCACTTGATTAGTCAAGATAGAGTAATATGGGTATCAAATATTGTCAGTATAATGTATCCATTTATAGCAAGCTTTCTTTTTTTTTTTTACCAATGTAGGCCTACACCCCGATCATAAATACGACTGTAGCCTCTAGATCACATAACCCATTGTTGGAAAAGAGGAGTTTTTGTATTTTGCGTTGGACAAGTAAACCCTTCAAACATCATGTCGTGGTCCGGTGGATTATTTTTTGATGGGATATGTGAATGGAAAGGTATGCGCGAAATGGTAAAGCACTGGAGTTGAATGCACAAAGTCTTGAAGATTCACTAGATGAGGGATAAGTCAACCATCCCTGATCCTATGCCTACTTAATTAAGTGCCCGTATATTGTCCGCCATTGAGAAGGGTGACATGAACGCACACCTGGACCAATCAAGGAAGTAACGCCCTGATTCTAGAGGCAGGGGCAAGTCCAACCAGACCGATAATCTCACAAATCAGCACGTCACTTCCGAAGAGATGAACGGGTGACGATTGGTAATTTAACAAAACTCTTAATCAAAACTTTACAACTAAAATGCTAACTCTTAATTCTCCTCTATCAGCTAGCCTTTTTTAAGGATGGCTTTCTGTTTCTTTTTCAGTTATTGGGGATTGCAAGGTTCACTACACTGGATTGGGCCTTAACGTAAAATTGATGTGACGAATATTTTTTTCTTCAGCATACCTCACCTCTATCGGTCGGATAAAAGCGAAAAGGATAAAGTTAAAGGGTTATATTGTTATGGTGTGGGGTCTTGAGAAGAGGTGTAGTTAGATTGTCCTGCTGTCCAAGTGATATAGAAAGGGCTATCACAGAGTAGGCCTGTTTTCGAGAGCGTTAAGTAAAATGACTATACAACAGATGAATTAGTACTTAATACCTGTGTCTAAAGTGTGGCATGTCAGTTGTTTTGAAGTTTTAGAAGGTAAAAAAAGTGTCAGTAGTTCGCTGTCGGCGACGATTGAAACACTGTTTTCAAACGTAACATGTGTCATGTTATCCTGGTTTGACCTGGTAGTTTTGTTAAAAATAATAAAAGGATGTTCAACTGTGTATCCCTAAACATGGCTAAAAGGGACAGGGAAATAAGTAAAATTTAAATGCAAGAGTGTAGTCGTGCAAAGAGGAGAAGAAAGGTGAGTTTTAATTCGATTGTTGGCGATCTTCACATTTAACAGCAAGCAATTACGCACGGGGGCCAATACGCGATTTTGACATATTTAATTATGCAGAAATTATGTAAAGTTTTAAGCAATGAACGAGTACACTAATATGTTTGTCGCGGTATGATTGCATAAAAAACAAGGAGTATTAAGGTCAATAGTTTTATTTTTAAAAATATGCTGTTTCATTCGTGCCCGCATGTGTTCAAACGTCCCGACCGAAATGAGCGGTGTTTAAAGTCCTGCTTACTTCATCAACACGAACGTAACATCGTTCTTATTGCTTAAACCCTGCTGGGTTATGAGACTGTATTAACTTTAAGCGTGTTAAAGGTACATTCAGCTCGGTCCGGTAACTCCGGTGGCGTGTCCACTTCAAAACATGTCCGTGTGTGTAACACGGAACTGAATAAAGGTTCCTAACAACAATTCCTATTGCTACATCCTTTCTCTTTTGAGAGTTAGTGCTCTCATCTCATCTCATCGTCGTCCGCTTATCCGGGGTCGGGTCGCGGGGGCAGCAGCTCAAGCAGGGGGCCCCAGACTTCCCTTTCCCGAGGCGACATTGACCAGCTTGACGGGGGGATCCCGAGGCGTTCCAGGCCAGTGTTGAGATATAATCTCTCCACCTAGTCCTGGGTCTTCCCGAGGTCTCCTCCCCACTGGTCGTGCCTGGCTGGAACACCTCCCCAAGGGAGGCGCAACAGTGGGCATCCTTACCAGATGCCCGAAACCACCTCAAACTGAACTCCTTTCTAAAAGACAAGAGGAGCAGCGGCTCTAATCTGACTCCTCCTACGGAATGACTGAACTTCTCACCCTCATCCCTAAGGGGAGAAGCCAGCCACCCTCCTGTGAAAAACTCATCTCGGCCGCTTGTACCCGTGATCTTGTCCTTGTCGTCATCAAACCATCCTCATCATGACCATAGGTGAGGATAGGAACGAAGATTGACCGATAGATACGAGAGCTTTGCCTTGCGGCTCAGCTCTTCTTTTCGTCACAACGGTGCGGTGAAGCGAACGCAATACCGCTCCCGCTGCTCCGATTCTCCGGCCAATCTCACGCTCCATCGTCCCCTCACTCGCGGACAAGACCCCCAGGTACTTGAACTCCTTCACTTGGGCTAAGGACTCATTTCCTACCCGGGAGTATAAGGCACACCACCGGTTTCCATGCCGAAGAGTCTGGCCTCAGATTTAGAGGTGCTGATCCTCATCCAGCCGCTTCACACTCGACCGGCCAATCCGATCCAGTGAGTGCTGATGAGGTCAACAGTGCCGATGATGCCATCAGACCACATCATCTGCAAAGAGCAGTGACGAGATCCTCAGACCACCGAACTGCAACACCCTCCCACCACGACTGCGCCTCATATATCCTGTCCATAAATATCACAAACAGGATTGGTGACAAGGCGCGCAGCCCTGGCGGAGGCCCAACACCCACGGGACGAAGACTGACTGGCTGCCGAGGAACCCGGACACAGCTCTCGCTTTGGGAGTACAAGAGTTGGATGGCCCTGAGGAGAGACCCCCACACCCCATACCCCCGGCAGCACCTCCCACAGTTTCTCCCGGCGGACCCGGTTCATATGCCTTCTCCAGATCCCACAAAACACATGTAGACCGGATGGGCATACTCCCAGGCCCCTTCCAGGATCCCTGTGCAAAGAGTGAAGAAGCTGGTCCCGTAGTTCCACGTCCGGGCGAAAACCGCAATTGTTCCTCTTCATCTGAGGTTCGACGATCGCCGAAACCCTCCTTTCCAGCACCTTGGAGTAAGACTTTACCAGGGAGGCTGAGAAGTGTGATACCCCGGTAATTGGAGCACACTCTCTGGTTAAAGTTAGTGCTGTTATCTCAAAATTTGACTTTAGTAAACAGACAAAACTCTAATACCAACAGTGCTTATTATTCAATCATAAACAGTTACATATGTTCATAAATTCAAATCGTCTCTCAGCAACTGATGCAAATAGCAGTTTCCAAACAAAACTACTCATAACCATTTCAAAATTATTTCAAAATTTGTATTACACAACCCTTAGCTAAGAACTTGAAATGTGCAAATGGTCACATCAATATCAACATATGCAAACCATAACTTTTGTTTTTGTTTCCTTTCTTAGAGTATAAACTGCATATAAACATCTGCATATCACTTTATCTTTCAGCATGATAACACACAGTCCTTATATCGCTGTAGCTGCACCACTGTACGACCAGCTGTGGTCGTGACAGGGGTATTTCTGTTATCAGTGTCTCTGGGTGTATGTCCTGCTGGGACAGTGTGAGGGACAGGAACAGTCTCTGAACGTTCATTTCCCACAGCCTGTGGCTGACTGGGGATGCTGATCTCAATGTCAATAGGGTCACTGAAAGTCACTCCAGGTGCACGCCTGAGGTGTCTGCGATTTCTCCTTATGACTCCTCCAGAGTGCAACTGAACCTCATAGGATCTCCCATCAACTGGCTTCAGCACCCTGCCTAGTCTCCAGACAGTGTGGGGTGGGAGTGGCTGTATCCTCACACAGTCACCTGAGGTAAGTATGTCCAGGTCTCTAGCTGCTCTGTTGTAGTATGTACTCTGACATTGCTGCTTGTTTTTCAGATTCTGACTGACCCGTACAACTTTTGGTCTTAGCAGGCTTGCTTTCGTTGGCAGCAGTGTTTTTGTTACGGCGACTTAGTAGCCGCTGTGCTGGGCTGCTATCCAGGCCCTGTGATGGTGTGTTGCGGTGGTCCAGAAGAGCAAGATAAGGATCCTGCCCAGCTGCTTTGGCTTTGATGAGAAGTCTTTTTGCTGTCTTAACAGCTGATTCGGCCTTGCCATTGCTCTGTGGGTAACCAGGCGATGAAGTCACATGCTGAAATCCCCACTGTTCACTGAATTTTTTGAAGTCCTGGGACGAATATTGTGGGCCATTGTCCGAGATTACTGTATCCGGAATTCCTTGGCGGGCAAAATGTGCTTTCAGTTTCTTTATCACTGTCGTAGATTCAGTGTCCGCCAAGTAGTCTATTTCCCAGAAGTTTGAGAAATAATCCACAGTGATGAGATAAGTCTTTTACTGTCAAACACAAAAAGATCTGTGCCCACCTTTGCCCACGGCCGGGCTCGGGGACTCTCATGTGATATTAGTGTTTCTTTCTGTTGTTTATTGTCAATTGATCTACAGATATCACACTTGGCAATATACTTTTTTATCTGATCGTTCATGCCTAGCCAGTAGACACACTCTCTAGCTCTGCGTAGGCATCCTTGAACACCCAGATGCGATGAGTGTAATCGGCTGGTGATGTCTGATCTCAGTGTGTCAGGAATGATGGCTCGCTCACCCCGGAAGACGATTCCATCTTGGTGACTTAGTTCTCCTTGCAATGAGAGGTAAGGCCTGATTCCACTTGGTACCTGTGCCTTATCGTTGGGCCATTTCTGTATCATTGTTTTAATGAGAAGCTGCAATGTATTGTCTTTTTCTGTGGCAGACCGTATGTCTTGTAGTCTGTCAGATGAGATCGGTAAGTGTTGCACCATGTTGACAGTCTCCTAACTTCAATCTTCCACAGGTGTACTCTCAGGAAGATAGGCTCTGCTGAGCGTGTCAGCTAGCAACATGTCCCGTCCAGGCACATACATAACGTCCACATCATATTTTTGTATGCGCAGCATCATGCCCTGCAGCCTTTTTGGGAAGAACTTCAGTAAGTGGCTTTTCGTACTATGTGTTCTCTAACGGCTTGTGTGATCAACTCTGGACCGTGACTTTGCGACCATTGTATTGGTGGAATTTTTCCATGCTGAAAACCATAGCTAAAAACTCTTTTTCTATTTGGGCATAACGACTCTCAGTCTTTTGTCAGTGCCCTGCTTGCAAAAGCGACTGGGCTTTCCATCTGCATGATGAGCCGCTGCGCCCAAGCCTGTGTCTGAAGCGTCGCATTGTACTGTCAGCTCCTCATCTGGGTTATAAATATTTCAGTACCGGAGCGTTCACTATTTCTCTCTTTAAGTTTCAGGAATGCCTCCTCGTGCTCTGTTTCGTCCATTTCCACTCACTGTCTTTGTGTGTCAGGTCTCCTCCAGCACTTTGCACTGGTCTGAGAGGTGAGGGCAAACCTTGGTGAGGTAGTTTACCATACCTAGAAGCCTCTGCACTCCTTTTACATCCGTCAGTGCCGGCATCTGCTCCACGGCACGCACTTTTTCAGGATCCACTTTGAGTCCATCTGCTGTCAAGCGGTGTCCGATGTATGTGGTCTCCTTTTGTCTCAGTCTGAATTTTTCTGCGTTTAGTTTTATGTTATTTTCCCCGCATCTGTCAAGAGACTGTTTTAATTTTTCATTGTGATCCCGTTCTGCTTCCTCTTGTGTCTCCCCTTGTCCCGTGATCAGGATGTCATCCGCAATGATGTGAGCTTTCTCTGGAATATCTCAGGGGCCGGACTTATGGCCATCAGCCTCCTCAGCCATCTGTAAAGTCCGAAAGGAGTAGCGAATGTTGTCAAATAGCTGGATTCCTCCTCCAGCTGTACATGCCAGAATCCACTCTTGACATCACACACTGTGAACACTTTAGCTCTGGACATGTCAGGTAAAATGTTCTCAATGGTTGGAAGTGGAAAGTGACTGCGCTTTAATGCTTTGTTCAAGGGTTTGGGATCAATACAGACTCTTGGCTTACCGTTATGTTTCTGTACTACCACCATAGAACTGATCCAGTCCGTGCTGCATTCTACAGGAGTGATTATTCCTCTGTGTTGCAAGTCTTTGAGCTCTTCCTTAAGTGGTTTCATCAGGGCAACTGGGACCCGTCTCTTTGGCAACTGCACCGGCTTCACTGTGCTGTCCATCTCCATTTCGTATTTTCCTTCAAGACAGCCGTCTCCAGTGAACACATCAGCATAACTTGTTTTAATTTGTTCCATTTTCCACTGTTCTGTTTCAGTTTTTCCTGTTGTGACTATACTGTCTATTGTCATGATATTCTCATGGTGCACTTTAATCAGTCTCATGGCCTCACTGGCTCTTCTTCCTAGCAGAGGCACTGCACCGTCCGCATTTACCACTTGGAACTCCAAGCGATATTGTTTGTGATGTCTTGGATTTCTTATTTTAATTTTACATTTTCCCAATGGCCTTCAGTTTGCTTTTTGTTGTACATAACTAGTACACTGTTAGTGTGTTCTAGCTTAATGTCTGGATTCAGCTGGTTAATGGGGATAATGTTGCAACTAGCACCACAGTCTATTTGGAATCTGACCCCAGAACCTTTGTCTAGAGTAGCATGCCAGCATAGAGGAAGCTGAGTGTCCTCTTTTTAAACTGTGTCCTTCTCTTTTCCATCCTTTACTCTCTTTGAATCCACATCTGTGCTTGTGTCTGTCTCCATTGCATCCACTGTCTCAGTGATACAGGTTATATCTTCATACTCATCACTCACATATTCTGTTGCCAATAGTCTCACATTTTTCTTCCACCTTTGTTCTGGTTTTGCTTTACATTTTGGCTGCAAAGTGGTTCTCTTCTGCCACAACTTAGCGCACTTAATTTCCCAAACGCCGGACACTTCTGTTTACTTTTTTCATGTGTTTTCCCGCAGAATTTACACTCCACTGTGTTGTTTGCTTTCCTCTGGTACTGCGCTCCTTGCACAGCATGTACCACCTCTACCGTCGGTGCGGAGATGGTTTTCACGTTCTCCTTAGAGAGCTCCGCGGCTCTGCACAGTTGCAAACATGTGTCCAGTGTCAGGTTTCTCTCCCGCAACAGTCTTTCTCTCTCATAGCCGTATTGGCTGTCTCCCACACACAATCCTATCGCGTATGAGCGAGTCTCTCAAAGTCCCAAAGTTGCATGTTTTTGCCAACAGTCTCAGTTCCGTGACATAACTGTCTATATTTTCACTGGCACCCTGGTTCCTCGTGAAGAAACGATAGCGTTCCACAATCTCATTCACGCTGGGGTTGCAGTGATCATCAAACTTTGTGATTATGTCCTCTATTTTACATGCATCCTTAGCTGTGTCGCTCATTAGAGTATCCAAAAGTTCTCTGCCGCTCTCGCCGACAAGATAGCTGAACAGCTTTACCTTCTGTTTATCATCAGCCTCGGCCATTGCCAGATCCACGTAGAGAGCAAACTCGTCCCTCCAATTCTTCCACGTTTTCGAAAGGTTGCTGGAGTCCAGATACCCTCCTAGGACCTGGCGTCCACATGCGTGGACTTCACATTTTTGGTTGTCTAGACAACAATATTTAATTTTGGTCTACAAGGACCTGGGGTCCACTTACGAGGATATTAAACTGCCATCTTGTGGCGGAAGAAGAGTATGACTCATCACATGTGAGATTCAAGATGGCTGACAACCCACCGCGAAGTTCAGATGGCTACTCCCAATCCAAAAGTCGACCAGGTAAAAAATTCAAACACATTTCATAGCTGATTCTTGCTCAGGTATGTGTATAAGTGTTCAATGTGTGTTATGGAAGTCGAATTTTGCAAAAGTAAGAACATTTGACGATTTACCATGCCGCTAAACTTGATGTACACAAATGTGGACAGAGGGACTTAGTTTTGTTAGTTTTGTTGAACATGTCCACAAATGTGGACAGAGGGAGTTGGTTTTGAACTTGTATTTTTGGGGATGAATTTTTTGAAGAAAACAGTCATTTTTATAACAAACACAAACAAATTTTAGCAGGTTTTATAAATAAATTTCTGTAGATTTCTTTTGATTTTGAACAAAATGCTTTTTTTTCTAGAGCGTTATTCTCTGGCACAAGCAATGGAACTATTTTGGTCAGTTGATGGAGACAACTCAGAGATGGAAGATTTATCAGACACTGATGATCCTGTGGGGGATGCTGAATATCAACCTCCACGACAGGAGCCAAGCAGCAGTGAGGAAGACAGTAGTGGGTGTGAGGACCCAATTCCACAGCCCTGTCAGCCTATCATTGGGCGTAAACGTTTCCGTGATGAATATGAGGGATATCGGTCAGATCGTGACATTGCCAGATCACGCACCCCAAGACGTCGCTCTAAGACACAGCAGGATGAGGCTGATGTCTCACTCAATGTTCCTGAAGAGACAACACCAGGACCGAGCCATCAAAAACAGTCCAAGAAAGGGTGTGGGAGGCGATGGAAGGCTTCTTCACTAACACCAAATCAAGCCCAGCTTGAGCATGAAGAGGAAACTGTTCAGGACAGAGAGGGCTGGACCCCACTGGACTACATGCAACAGTATATTGACAAAGATTTGATGAAAATGATTGCTGATTGCTCTAATTCTACGTCACTGGCTAGAAGCGGGTACCCACTCAATACAACAACTGATGAGATCTTTCATTTTTTTGGTGCCTGCATTTTGATGTCTTGCGTAC
>OLKM01004607.1:0-7500 GCA_900291075.1 Melanogrammus aeglefinus | reverse complement strand
GTTGAGGACTTTTGAACTGTCGCAGTCAGAGCGGGCCCAACGGTTGTTGGCTATTCGGGGCCTCGGGGACAGCAAACCCTCCGAGCATATGGAGATGATGCTCAACCTGCTGGGTACGGAGGAGCCTAACTTCCTCTTCATGGAGCTGTTCCTCCAACACATGCCAGCACAGGTCCGGACAGCGCTCGCCGGCACGAGGATTACCGAGCCACGCGCGTTGGCAGAAGAAGCAGACCGGTTTTTCCAGAATGCTCAGAGTGCCGTACCTGAGGTGCTAGCCCCAACACGCATCGTCAATCCCCCGGACAATGTCAGACTGGCCTACAGAACCCCGGTAATCGCCGAAGACCGTGCCAGCACGGGTATGTGCTATTTTCACGAGCGTTTCGGCGCTAAAGCAAAGAGGTGCCGGTCCCCGTGCTACTTTAAACCAACGGGAAACGCCAAGACATGCGCTCATTAGTGGCCGTGAGTGCAGGCACATTCACCCGGCTATTGTTCATCAGGGACACACTCTCTGGCCGCAAGTTTCTTTGCGACACCGGCGCTCAGAGTAGTGTCTTGCCGGCTACAGTGGAGGACACCGCGCCTGGCGGCCACGGTCCACAGTTGAAGTCCGCTAACGACACCCCCATCCGCACGTATGGCACAAAGACTGCGGACCTGTGCTTTGGAGGCCAGCGTTTCAAGTGGGATTTTGTCACGGCCGACATCTCCTTTCCCCTCCTGGGCGCGGATTTCCTTTGTGTGCACAATCTGCTTGTAGACGTCAAGAACGGCCGCCTGGTAGATGCACAGACGTTTTCCTCGTTTGCATGTGCCCACGGTGAGGCGCCATACGGCGGGCTCTCCAGCTCACTCTCGGAGCAAGACGAATATCAACGTCTTCTCGGGGAGTTCCCAAGTTTAACCCGAACCACCTTTTCCGCAGTCACTGCAAAACATGGGGGTTGAGCATCATATAGACACTAAGGGCCCACCTGTCAATGCTAAGGCCCGGCGACTTAACCCCGACAGGCTGAAGGTCGCTATAGGTTGGAGTTCGCCAACATGGAGCGCCTGGGCATCATCCGCCGCTCAGACAGCCCCTGGGTCTCACCCTCCACATCATTCCGAAACCAGATGGCGGGTGGCGACCTTGTGGGGATTACGCCGCCTGAACGACGCTACCACACCCGACCGCTACCCGATCCCGCACATCCAGGATTTCTCTCGGCGCATCCAGGATTTCTCGGCGCACCTGGCGGGCAAGCGGATCTTCTCGAAGGTGGACCTGGTGCGCGGTTACCACCAGGTGCCGGTGCATCCCTCAGACATTGCCAAGACGGCGGTAGTGACACCGTTTGGGTTGTTTGAGTTCCTACGTATGCCGTTTGGACTCAAAAACGCGGCTCAGACCTTCCAGCGATTAATGGACTCGGCGCTCAGAGAGATGCCTTTTGTTTTCGTGTATTTAGACGACATCCTGGTCGCCAGCTCCTCCAAAAAGGAGCACCTGGCACCTGACACCTCAGCGACCTCTTCATGAGGCTCGACCAACACGGGCTGATTATCAACCCGGCGAAGTGCCTGTTCGGGTTGTCCTCCATCCACTTCCTGGGGCATCTCATCAACGAGAATGGGGCCGCCTCTCCTCCGTCGAAAGTGGAGGCGATTGCTGCTTTCCCCCGCCCGCACACAGCTTGGGCGCTCCGGGAATTCCTAGGGATGGTAACGTTTTACCACCGGTTCATCCGCCAGGCAGCTCAAGTCATGCGCCCGCTGTACCAGGCCCTCAAGGACCAGTCCCCCGGCCAGGCGGTTGTCTGGACGGCGGAGAGGGAGTGTGCGTTCGAGGCCACGAAGGCCGCCTTGAGCCAAGCCGCCATGTTGGCCCATCCGTTGCATAATGCCCCCATTGCCATCAGGGCCGCAGAGACAGTTGATATTTTTAAGGGAAAGTTAAAGACACACCTTTTTAGTCAGGCTTTTAACTAGATTTTGTGGTTTTGTGGCTTATGTGGTTCTATCTTATTTTATGGTTCTGCTTTTACCTTGCTTTTAAAGATGTTACTAACCTTAAATAATTTTATTTGTTTTACCTATCATTTTATTTATTATCTTGCATATTTTTATCCTCTTAAGCTGTTGACTCTGTTTTGCTTAATTTTTCATGGCTTGTATCCTATCTTATGTTTTTAGATTTTAGCTTAACTCCAGTTTTCCTCAGGGGGTCCTCCACGCTGGGAGCTGTGTCAGAGCTGCTGCTGGGGGGCGCTGTCCCTGGGTCCTTTCGGCTCGGCTGGCTATGGTCTGTAGGGTCGGGGGACCTGGGCGCTGGTGCCCCCTGTGGCACGGCCTGCGACTCCTCCCAGTGTGGATGGCCCCAAAGATTACGCTTCCTCAATCCTCAGTGTCATGCCATGTCTCCCTAGTGTGAGTAATTAAGAGTGTGTGTGCCTGTGTAAGTGAGCATGAGCGTGTGTATGCGTGTGTAGTATGGAGGGGGGAGGGAGGGGCTGAAATTGTTTTGTCTATGTTCCTATTTGGCTCCAGACTAACACTAGGAGCACAGTGGCCCCTAACTTAATATTTTAGGGGCGCAAGCAGAAAATTTAGGAGCGCACACCGAAATCAACTTGCAAAGTTTTCCTATAATGTTCACTGTATTACTGATAAATACTTTGACAATAAATGCAGAAACTACAATCTTATAAATTCATATTTTATTGTGCAACAGTTTTAACATTAACCAGTTAAACAGCTTTAAAATTACAAAGTGAAATATTTATTCCTGTGCTGACAATAACCAGAAACAAGTTTTTAGACACATAAACTTGTGCCTAAACCACTTCCTAGAAAAGATGTTTCAGACTGGCACTGTGTGTTGGTCAATGTGTCATGTTTTAAACATTTATGTTTAACGTTACTTGGGTAGAGAAAGTACGAGCTGATAGTCCGCTTCGCCGCCATTTTCAATTGTTTTGATGCGCGATAACTCCAAAGACCCGCCTCTTTTCACATTAGCCTATCACAGTGGTCATTCGCCCCCCCCCCCCCCCCCCCCCACTCTCACACCATTGGCCAGCCGTCTCCTTTTGGAGTAAATGTCGCTTAGCAAACCAGCTCATTTTTGCATTACCGCCAACTAGTGGACTGTAAGTTTGTCAGCAAAAAAATAAATAAATAAAAAATCGGCAAATTTACTTGTCGCGCATGCGCGAGTAGATTAAAGATTTACTCGCACTGTCACAGATTTTGGTCGCAAAATGCGATCATTTGGTCGCAGTCTGGAGCCATTTATTGTTATTATTATTATTATTTTTTTGTGTAAAGCACTTTGTGTTGCACGTGTGCATGAAAAGTGCGATATAAATAAAGTTTGATTTGATTTGATTTGATCTGACTACGCCGTCGGCGCGGTGCACGAGCAATGGGTCGATGGTGCCTGGCAGCCGCTCGCCTTTTGCAGTCGCCAGTTGACCCCCAGGGAGCGCAAATATAGCGCGTTCGACAGGGAACTCCTTGGACTCTGGCTGGCAATCCGCCACTTCCGGTTCCTCCTGGAAGGCAGAGAGTTTGTGGCTTTCGTGGATCACAAGCCACTAACATTCTGTATGTCCAAGGTGGCGGAACCGTGGTCCGCCCGCCAGCAGCGTCAACTTTCGTACATCTCCGAGGTGCACCACGGACATCCGACACACATTGCTGGCAAGTCCAACGTGGTGCGCGCGGACTGCCTCTCCAGGGGCAAGTCATCGGGGCCGTTCCAACTGTGCCTGGATTACGTCTGTATGAGCGAGGACCAGGCCTCCGACCACGGGGTTCAGACCCTAAAGAATTCGGATACGGGTCTGCGCCTGGAGGAGGTTGCGGTTGGCAGCTCAGGACGTGAGGCTATGGTGCGACGTCTCCACAGGCCAGCCTCGACCGCTGGTCCCGGTGAGCTGGCGCCGGCCTGTTTTCGAAGCGTTACATGGTCTTTCCCACCCCGGCAGGAAGCCGTCAGTGAAATTGGTTTCCCAGAAGTTTGTGTGGCAGGGGCTTAGAAGGGACGTTAGTGCTTGGGTCAGCTCATGCGTTGACTGTCAACGGTCCAAGGTGCACCGCCATATCAAGGCCCCCCTTGGAGAGTTTACTGTTCCCGAGAGGAGGTTCGACCATGTCAATGTCGACCTGGTTGGACCGCTTCCCTCCTCTCACGGGTTTACCTACCTCTTCACCATGGTCGACAGGATGACCCGCTGGCCTGAAGCGGTTCCCCTCTCCTCGACATCGGCTTCCGACGTGGCGCGTGCGTTCATCGGCACGTGGGTCGCACGCTTTGGGACCCCTTCGGACCTCTCCTCAGACCGGGGTTCGCAGTTCACCTCGGAGCTTTGGAACGTGGTAGCTGAGGGGTTGGGGGTCAAGCTGCACCGCACTACCGCTTATCACCCCCAGGCTAACGGCTTGTGCGAGCGTTTCCACCGTTCCATGAAGGCAGCCCTGCGAGCCAGCTTGAAGGATGGCGACTGGGTGGATAGGCTGCCATGGGTAATGCTCGGCCTCAGATGCGCCCCTAAGGAAGACCTGCAGTCCTCATCAGCGGAGCTGGTCTACGGGCAGGCCCTGCGAGTGCCGGGGGATTTTATTCCTAACGCCTCAGTTCCCTGGTCTGCAGCCAGACAACGTTCCTCCCTCCTGGAGGACGCCAAGGTTTTTGCGCCCGTTCCCACGTCGCAACACGGGACCCCTGCTTGCCGCATGACCCCCAATCTGCGTACGGTGGAATATGTTTTCATTCGCCACAACGCCCACCGTGGTCCCCTATGCCCTCCTTACGATGGCCCATTCAGGGTTTTACGCCACAGCAACAAGTCGCTGGTGGTGGACGTCGGGGGTAGGCCTGAGACCGTTTTCCTGGGATAGGATTTAAGCCAGCTTACCGTTGGACGTTTCCAGACCGATGGAGGTGGCGCAACCCCCGCGTCGGGGCCGTCCACCTGCGCCGCATCCCCCGCTAGCAGTGGGGACTCCCTTCGACCCTCGGTTGTGATCCCCAGGCCCTCCGAGTTGGTGGTCGACCACCGACCGTGCTGCTGCTCCCTAGCACCTCGACCCCTGTGTCGTCCGCACGCGCGCACTCACGCCCGTGCTGTGCGTCAGCGAGGTCGGATCGTGCGTCGCCACTTCCGCCGTCGGTCTGGTCGTCGACACCTGTTCGATTGTAGGAGATGACGTTGCTATGGGTGAATTCTGGGGGGGGCTTGTTGTGAGGGAATTAACATAATTCCACCCACGGAAACTATGGGGAGGGGGGGACGTGTTTGTTAGCACGGACACTTTTAGGGTAGTCGGAACGGACCGTCTCCTTTCATTCATTCCTGTTGTCCTTTCGAATGTACCGGTTTGTCTGTTGTTAATTAAAAACCAGTTCTGGATACTCCGCCTCCGACTCCCGTCTCTCGGCACTACGCGGTTTACCTTTAAAGGGTGACTTGACTTTCGGTATCGTTAAACAAAAACCAACCAGGTAGGGGTGTGGCAGGTGCCGCACCCCTACTGTCCTGTCTTTTATTGACATAGCATGCACGCACACTCACAGCCAGACACAACGACGAACAAGTTCTAGAGAGAGGTCTGCAGTATACAGCATTACGGCCCGATTCCACGGGACGCGTTACGGCCGCGTAAAGCCTAAACACACCGGCGCCGAAGCGGCGCGTCAAAAAGTCAGCCCCCATTATTCCGGACGTACTAGCCCTCACCGGCGCCGACTAGCCTGCCAATGTTCTTTTCCCTAGCGTCGCCGCCCCGGAAAAAGCGCTTTTTAAAAGCTGGTTTGTACATCCCGGGTCCTGTAGGCACCTCTTTATCAACTGCTCACCACTGGATATCGCCCTCTTTTGGGCTGTAATTTGGAAGTGATTGAATAAACCTGACGGGAGATATTACGTTTTTTGTTCATTTTGAAACTGGAGCTGGACTTTGGGCTGCTAACCTTGGGATCAAACCCCCGCCCATCTTTACTGGAGGTTCATACTGCAACTACTGGGAGATTTAAATTGATAAGCTTTTACCTTCATTTTAATCTATACAGGTTTAATATAAATAATCGTCTCTCTTTTCATGTTGACATTTCAGACCCAATCTAAGGGATGATTGAATGTGATGCTTGTCTGATGGTTGATCCAGTCAAGTTGAAAATTTCTGCTCTGTGGGAAGCAGGTAATAAAGAGACTATTATGATTCTCACAACATGTTAATAATAATTGTTTATGAGGAGAAACCTGAATTTTCTGGGGAAGAGAGTTGAATTGGCCATTTGTGAAACCATTCTCTGGCTTGGGAAACCATCTCGATTGGTCTAGAAAGTGTATACTTTCTGTACCAGGGGAACGTAGTCCCAATGATAAACCAAACATTAATAACACTAAAGACAAAACTGTCAGAGGTAAACTGTAGGCTGTGAGTCCACACTTAATAAAATTGTGTTCAGTGCTGCTACCCAATGAATTTTTGGAAAATTAATTCTCTTATTTAAATATGTTGTAACACTTTTTTTAATGCCAAAAAACGTAGGTTCTGGAGAATTTGTAATTTTTGTTGGGTTTGCACAAAATATAATTCCAATAGTAGACCAGGGCAGCATTTTTTTAAGGTCCTCAGGACTCTCCAGCGTATGTGTCCACTACAGAGTGTGGACGTTACGGGTAAAGATTATCCCATGGATAAACATTGGACATACGTCAGTCCTTGACCTTGAATGATAGAGAATAAACAAAGATAAGTGGTGTTTTTGTGAGTTGGTTTATAGATACCAATGGGAGCTAACACAGTTATATCATTTTTAAACCACAAAGGCAATTAAAGTGAGAAAAAAATCAAACTGATCAAAGCGTAATCAAAGCGACGTCTGCTAATATCCCCCATAAATGTAAATGTAAGTCGTTGCAACTTTCTTGGCTGCTATAACACACACCGACGTCAAAGTTCCCTTGACCGGGTTTCCAACAACTGTGACAGCTGCTGCAGAGCACCTAAACATCCTCCAATGCATTATGGGGCATTGTAGTTTTTCCCAAGAAAGGTACGCACAGGTTTACTGTGATAGCCTACTATTCCTTGAGATAGACGCGCCTTACTGAGGTGGTAAGGTGAGGTCCAGGGAACTCTGCAGAGCCGCTGCTGGTGGACTGGCCTGGTGAGGACACCTGGAGTAGCGCTCTAATCCAGTACGGTTTCAAAGGATCTGGGCGTGGCTGGCCAGAGCACGGGCTGCTCTAGGACGCAGGAAACGGTCAAGGAACGGGGAACCAGCATAGGTCAGATCGGCCTCCCTCGGTCAAAAATCGGTGAGAAAGGTGGCTACGGGGCACTGTACCCTGCAGGAGAGGTCGGCCATTCGGACACTGAGCCCGTGACCTCCGGGCCCTCTGTCGATGCCGATCTCGGGCTCGTGTACTGTAAATAGGTTGCGAGTCGACGCTGCTGGCTCGCCAGCTGGACTGATCTCACACCGCCCAGGTTTTGAAAGGA
>OLKM01004606.1:0-21239 GCA_900291075.1 Melanogrammus aeglefinus | reverse complement strand
ATCAACAATAAACCAATTAAACTTTCCAAATAAGAAGAGAAAAACCACACATGCCTGTACAGAGTTAGATCAAAAAGTGGGGCCTCTAATTCAAACTTAAAGGGTGGATAGTGGCTACTATTGATCAGGAGGAACTTGTGCACGCACGGAATGGGCGCAGAGTTATCCCAGACAAATTCATCTGTGCAGGTGCATACAAAACGAAGAAAAGTTTTTGCCAGTAGTGAATACCACTAGCATAAATCAAATATGATAAACAGATTCTTTGGTGAATTACTTGCGATTGATTTGTTGTCAGGGGCGATCTGTGGGAACTTTTTCCTCTTTGAGCAATAACGATGTCTTGGTAGAATATTCATATACCCGGCGAATTGACCCTTGTGACCTACTCCCATACATTCTACCTATATGGCGACCATCCTGACATAACAAAGGTCCTTGCCATTGGATTTTATTACTCTGCCGAAACCAATATGTCAATGTAATTAGTGTTGATTTTTCATATGCAAGCTAAATTGTGCAATGCTTGTTTTTGTGTAGCTGTTGAAGATTGTAGATACCATAGCTATATTAGGTTGCATTTATTAATTCCTATGTTGGTATCATGCAGTGTCTTTTATACGAAATTTCAATTTAGAACTTCCTTCCACAGCTAAACCCTTTATTACTTTCTGACTATTGCTTACATCATAGAACACCATAAAAAGTTCTCAATAAATGTAAAACTGCGATGCAACAATAAACGCAACAGTCAGAGGCAAAAATAATGTCGCCAATCGGATCTGCGTTGTGTTGCCCCAGAAAAAAAAAAAAAAAATTTAACACAAAAAAAATGACCCCAACCAGAACGGCTGAGCGGGTGTTTGCTATGGACTAGGCAGAGTGCCTGTGGAAGCCCAAAGCCATTGCTAGACCGCACATAACATTATCCAACCATCATCCATCTGCTCGATATCCCGGAAAAAGCCCATCTTATCGTTCCAGAACCACAGTCAGTATTCCAATTCACCTAGAGTTGCTGCGAGCAGCAATTAAGGTTCAGAATATCAAGAAGAAGATGGACATGTTATACTTGAAAATATGTAAATCGCAATGTCCCAGTCGCATCTGTGGATCTTTGCTGCTGGCTATCACGACAGACATATAAAAGCTACTGAATTTCCCTATCAGGGGCATGCGTGTGTAGGCGTCGCCGAGTCGAATGCAGAATGAGATGCTACTCTGATCCACACTGGGTGGTAAAGAGCCATCACAGAAGTGGCTTTCACTTTGGTCAACAATAAAGTCCAATTTAAATATTTCTGTCTTTGTTCTTTTGAGTGAGTTCAAACTGTAAATTTGGCTAATAGCTGAAAACTTTAAGAATAGAATTGTAGTTTATTGCAAGACCAATAATAAATCACGAAAGAATAAAGAATATGGGATTCAATGACTCGGACGTTTGAAACAAGTTGCTCGGGTGGATTTCCATGATGCGAGAAGCCAAGCGCGGGTCTGGGAACAGATAACCAATTGACGCATGTTCCCACAATAGCACCATTCATAGAAGCAAACTTGAGAAAACTTGTCTCAAAAACCACTATCGTAATATCCCACAGACGAAGGAAACATTGAACCCTTTGCTATGGGACAATAGAAACCACAGCGAACAAGGCCATTGGCAAGTTCATCACGTGTCAAAAAATATCAGGAGGGGACATAAGACCAAAAGAAACATGGACCATATGAAACGCGCAGGGACAACATAGACTTCTTGTCATTATCCATCACGTGGTCATATGGTATGGAGCCTCCTCAGTACACACAGCGCCTGCGATGATGAAGCCACTAAGGGAGGACCAACCCCAGACCTTGGACAAAAACTGTTTAGAACTGTATAGTGCTGCGCCTGGCAGGCTTAGCTGCTGGGTATAGTGGCAATAAAATCCAATAAAATTGCATAAGTTTTGGATTTTGTCAGATTTAAACTTCTCCCAACATCAACCTGAGATACAATAATACTGTATACAATTCAAATGTGGGCCGTAGAAACTAGGTGAGACTGAACCTCACATAAGTAGAGAGGGGACAACATACGATGGCATTCAATTCAGCCTAATGAAGTATGTCCTGATTTGTGATGTGTCTGTTTTATTCTTGGACAACTTCTCCAGTAAATGGAGTGAATATCTGCAGTACAAAAAGGTTAAATAAAGTGCCAGTTTAGATGTAACATGTCAAAGGAATGTGACTGAGTGGAATTAGTTAAAGGAACTGTAGAATGTTGGTGTATTTTAGTGTCTCTCTTATTGTTCACATTTCTAGTCTAGGAACAGGCCAGGGCCTCTCATACTGATACAAGGTGTTATCCCCAACATTCTGCCATTGTTATGTGTCAGGGTAGGTCGAACCAACCTGGCCCTCCGGGACATAGCCAGGGCCAGGGCCAGATACCTTATCAAGGGAGAGTGCGTCTGTTCACGTGTTTTTATCCATCCCCTTTTTGTATTATACTCGCCCCAACCCTTTGGTTCGATGAGTAGAGGGTTTCGACAGCCAAGGAACAAGTCATCGACCACCGGGTCCACTATAGATTATTCAACCTAAGTCTGTATCTCGCTGTACATCCTGGAATAAACCATCTATTCAACTCTCTACTCCAACCTGTCAAGCTGTTTTGATTTCGACTTCAAGAATTACTACGACTGAAAATACACAACGCAGAGTCTGTCCGAACAGTTTAGAAATAAGCTGAAATCTAACATTTGGTGCCGTGACCCGTCTTGAAGAGAGAGGAGTGAGAAGACGATTGCCTCTGAAGATTGCCCTGTGACAGAGAAGAGCGCGCGCCCTGCCTGGGAGGACGTCTCAACGCCTGCCCTGCCGAGGGGACCCGCATCCACAACGGCGGCCTGAACCAGCGCATCTCTATGCACCACGTGGGAATTCAACGGTGACTGAATCTCATTCCACACTCTCGACCAAGAGAAAAGAACAAGAAAGTAATCTTAAAATAATCTACACACAACATAACTGTGATTATTATTATTTGTTTTTACTATTAGGCTGCACTACATTTGCTGAGTAATGAGTTTGTGTCATTAAGAGCTTGACGAAGTGAGGACCTGCATTAGTGATTAAGAGGTTGTGTAATCACTGAATATACGCCATATGAAACTATTGTTTGTTCCTTTGGTCTGGGTTTGAGTCCTGGAATTGTTGAATACGGCCTTTGGTCTGGGTTTGAGTCCTGGAATTGTTGAATACGGCCTTTGGTCTGGGTTTGAGTCCTGGAATTATGTTTGTTGAAGGCCTTTGGTCTGGGTTTGAGTCCTGGAATTGTTGAATATTGATTAAGGCCTTTGGTCTGGTTTGAAGTCCTGGAATTGTTGAATACGGCCTTTGGTCTGGGGTTTGAGTCCTGGAATATGTTTGATTAAGGCCTTTGGTCTGGGTTTGAGTCCGGAATATTGTAATAGCATGTCATTCAAGTGATTTGTTCATCTTTGCTAGTTTGTCAATGTTGATACGTGTCCTGAATATAACTTAAGCGTCTGTTTGCCTCGGGCTTTTGTTTTTTACGACTTGTTGGACAAGGAGTGAAACCGTATTTGTATTGAATTCACGTGGTAGGGTTACATGGAATCGCTAGAGTTTTTGTTTGTGCTATGTTGTTTTTGATCCCCGCCGAGGGAATATCACATATATTGTTTTTATTGAGATAATGATGGACGCCCCAAACTAAAACGCTGGCCAAAGGAATCGATCTGGAAGGTTTTCAAAGACTGGGTCAAGAAGACTAGACGAAGTGAACCAGTTGGGTTGTTACTGTTGTCTCAGTGGTAAGCGCTACTTTATCAAGCATGTCAGCAACAAAAAAGAGAGATGAATTGGAAAAAGAACAGACTGCTCACTATGAAGATGCTCGTGGGAGAGACAGAGAGAGCAAATCAAACTGCTTGCCGATGAAATTCGTTTGTTAAAGGATGAATTGACTCGGGAGAGAGACCTACACCAGACGCTAGTCAGAGAAGGACTGATAGCGGCCCGCCCCCTCGACTCAGGTCCCCCAAAGGGGGATGACCAAGGCAACGGAGGAGGAGTTTTGGGAGTCTATGGTCGCATGTACCCCACACTGCCATTGTGTGGCCCAGATGGGGAATACATCTTCCCGATGCAGCCATCGTCGCCACCTGGTGGTTTACAGGAGTCAAGACACAGTGTTCTCCCAGCCGTCAACAGCTTTGTAGGCGAGTACCCGGTCATCTGCAGTACCCCCCACGTGCCACGGAAGGGAAATCCATCTGCCCCACCTGACTATGCTAACCTCAGGCCCTTGAAGAAGATAGAAAGCGCTGAGGGACGCACAATCCTCTATGAACCCCCCAGCCCGAAGAACATCGAAAAATGGAGTGCGGAGATCGACCACCCAAAGAGAGCAGGCCTACAGCCATGGATGAAACTGAAACAACTGATGCTTCTGTACGAACTCCACCCCTACGATGGGCTTGCTATATTGTTCAAACACCTGAGCAGCACTGAGCGCATCCAGATTCGATACGAGGTGGAAGATGCCCTTGGAGAAGACGGAATGAGACCAGAGAAGGGATGGGAGGCCATAAAGGCGTGGATCCAAAAGCACTCCAAGGCACAGGGTCAACTGGACAACAAATCACACGTTGTTTGCAGAAGGAAGACGAGAGTCTGGACCAGTTCAACGAGCGCTTCTTCGAATGTTATTTGCTGCACTCAGGCCAAACTGAATATGATATGGACACCATCGACCAGTCACAGGACTTGCCTTTGAAGACCATGTACCTCCAGCAGGTACTGCCGGAGATCCGAAGGGGAGTAAAGACAAGGTTTCCCGGCTGGGACAACCAAAGCAGCACAATGGCAGAAATCAAGGAATTCGGAGAAAAGGTGGATCGAGATGAAGAAATCAGGATTCGATTCCTGGCGGACGAGAAGAAGGGAATGGCAAGGGAACGAGAAAGATTCCCCCAGCCCAACAGAAATAGAGAACGATTCCTCCCGCCAGACAGACAGAAAGAACTTCGACCATGCCACAACTGTGGACAAAGTGGACACTGGCAAAGAGAATGTGAAGCCCCTCGAAAGGGGTACCGTGAGCGCCCCAATGAGAAACCAGGGAACGAAAACCGCTCAGACAAAATGAAGGAACTATGGAAGAAATTACAGTCGCAGAGTGGTGAAGAACTCAGCCGCATATACGATTCAATGACGGAAACCATGGAACCAGTGAAGTCAGTGGAGTCCTCCAGGTGTCAAGCAATACCCACTCAACCATACCAAATTCTATTAGTTACTCGATCCGCTGTTCGTGTAGCTAAGAAGACGAAGTGGATACATGCAAGCCACTGCAAATTAGTTGATTCACCAACTTGGAATGACACTCGTTAGATTTGGCACGCAAATTGACTGATATGGGGTGAAGAGTAGGGAGTGTTTGAGTGTTTGTTATTTTCTTTCCTTTATTTTTACGAGAGGTTAGTTTTCGAAAGATGCTAGGACTTTTGTCACCACCTCTCTAAGTTCATGTTGGTTCCTTCTTGACACAACTGCTCAGCTTTAGAACTTTTTGTTTGTTTTGTTTTATTTTTTGAACAAA
This sequence comes from Melanogrammus aeglefinus, assembly GCA_900291075.1. Lineage (NCBI taxonomy): Eukaryota > Metazoa > Chordata > Actinopteri > Gadiformes > Gadidae > Melanogrammus > Melanogrammus aeglefinus. Next base: position 15,628 of record OLKM01004606.1, on the reverse strand, counting down.
GGTTCAATCATTCATTCATTCACACAAGGTTTATTGAGAACTATGATGACTGATTACTGATTACTGGATATAACCATTTTCGAATCAAAGCGATTAATTTTTTGTATGATAATTTTTCATTGTTTATCGAATCATTAAGACAATTACAAACCATAGTTGATTATTATTACTGTTGGAGGCTGTGAACAATGCCTCCCCCATGACTGATTCTGCACTTTTTCTTTGCCCAGGAGTTGTTCGTCCTGACATCCTCATCCCCCATCACACCTGCGGTGGCCATCCATCAACTTGAAAAGACCTCTGTTGCAACTGCTACTCAAAACCAACTGAGTCATGATGTTACAATGGTGGAGCTTCACTGCCAAGCAGAGGGAGGGGCCTGGACAATTGACCTTCTTGATTCTTTAAAATTTTTATCTGTTTTGGTTTAATCATGTGTAACCTAATGAGTTTGTTATTTTCTTTATTATAGTGGCCTACACCTGGTTTACTTGTGTATGATTTGAATTTACTTGTTTTTTGCCTTTTATGCTTTCTTTCATTGATTTAGTTAATTATTAATGGGTCACCAGAAAATACACTGAATTCTCTTTTGTTGGTGATCTTTTAAACTATGTTTAAGTATGATCAAGAGGGAGGAATGTAGAATGTTGGTGTATTTTAGTGTCTCTCTTATTGTTCACATTTCTAGTCTAGGAACAAGGCCAGGGCCTCTCATACTGATACAAGGTGTTATCCCCCAACATTCTGCCATTGTTATGTGTCAGGGTAGGTCGAACCAACCTGGCCCTCCGGGACATAGCCAGGGCCAGATACCTTATCAAGGGAGAGTGCGTCTGTTCACGTGTTTTTATCCATCCCCTTTTTGTATTATACTCGCCCCAACCCTTTGTTTCGAGGAGTAGAGGGTTTCGACAGCCAAGGAACAAGTCATCGACCACCGGGTCCACTATAGATTATTCAACCTAAGTCTGTATCTCGCTGTACATCCTGGAATAAACCATCTATTCAACCCTCTACTCCAACCTGTCAAGCTGTTTTGATTTCGACTTCAAGAATTACTACTACGACTGAAAATACACAACGCAGAGTCTGTCCGAACAGTTTAGAAATAAGCTGAAATCTAACAGAACCAAACTGAAACAATGCAGTGGTCTCATTTAAAGGAAGACATGAGAACCTAAATGTAAAATCTTCACATACGACATGTGAGTCAGATAAGGTGCACCCTGGTCTCTGTGGTTCAGAGCGGACGTGTTGCTGAATGTGGTCTACAGGCATTACTGTGCAAAACTCGCATGAACACAATGTTCCCGTCATCTGTAAGGTCCAACGTCATCTTCACAAGAGGCTGTATGTTATATTAAGAGCATCTCAACCACCTTGTGACACATCACTTTTCAGTGCTGAGTGCCATCGTGATGTTTCGCTTCCACACACTCCTCTTTATTGTACTGGCATGTTCAGTGCAAAAAGGTAAGAACATTTTATAACAATATGTATACAGTATATGTATACAGTAATGATCAAATAGATAATAAACGTATTGTGTAGTATTATTGATTGGGAAATTGCCAATAGTGCAACAGTTATCTACATTATCCCCAAATATATTGTTCATATTATAATGTATATGTTTGTCTTTGTGTATAGCTTCATTTTCTGCCTTAGAAAAAACATTAACTCTTTGCTTTGTTTTTATTTTAAGCACTTGGAGCAGAAATTATTGAAGGAGAAGAAGTCTCGCCAAATTCATTGCAGTACATGGCTTCTGTGCAAGACAACGGGAAACATTTCTGTGGCGGATTTCTAATCAAGAAGGACATTGTACTTACTGCTGCCCACTGTTTCATCAAGTAGGTTAAATGTAGCCTATAAATGATCGGACCACTGCAAGATGTAGGCCTATATAATGGCAGTTGGGGAATATTCAAATATTTGCATTTTTAAGATAATAATATATATGAATGGCTACTTTCATGACTGTATTCAGGAAGAGGTCCAATGTGACGGTAGTTCTCGGAACCCATGACCTCAGGAAGGACAAGGTCAACGAGAGAACAATGAGATACAACGTCAAAAAATATAAAAAACATCCAGACTTTAACAACACTTCATTGGCGAGTGACATAACGATGCTCAAAGTGAGAACATACCTTTTCTACTTTTATCTTATATTTGTTATATTGTGTAGATAGGTAGATGTATACCAAATAATTTGCTTGTACAACGAAATGTTTTATGTTTTTCTTTTCCTACCCTTGAAATCAATAATTGTAATGTTTTAATGCTTGTTTTTTTTAGCTGTCAAGACCATCAAAAATAAAACCAATTAAACTTCCAAATAAGAAGATGAAGATCAAGAATAACACCAAATGCCGTGTAGCCGGATGGGGTTATATCAGAACCAAGGGCTCTACTGTTGCTAAACTTAGAGAGGTCGAAGTGCCTACTATTGACCAGAGGACTTGTGAGCGGGAATGGGCAAAAGCAAAAAAAAACTATGCTCTCCCAGCAAACATTATCTGTGCAGGTGGATATGGGACAAATAAAGGTGCTTGTCAGGTAGGCCCAAAACAAAATTGATCTGAACATATTTTATCACAAATTCATCTTTGCTATTGATTGTATAATTCACGCCCACTTAATGCGTCACGTCTGGACCTGAGACGGAAAAATGTATAGTGTCTTTATGTGGGAGTCAATGGAGCTTAATTTTTAATTTTAAGTTTCGATTTTAATCAGAATCTTTGCCAGAAACATTTCACGGAGAATCAGGCTGAAAACGAAACCCCAATTTAACGGACTCATACAAGCGTTTCTGAGGTCCAGGCGTGACGCATGAGGTGGGCGTGACTTAACCACGCTGAGTTGTAATAGACTACCTACGTTTAAGCCAAAAAATATTAGACGCCTCGAAACCCTACGTTTCCCCTCTCCAACACCTCCATCTGCTGGACTGTTAAAAAAGTGCACTGGCCTTTTGGGTACCAATGCCCAATAACCCTCTTTTTATATTTTCACATGCATATTACAAAAATGAACTATCATACACATTCGAAACACATTCTGGGTACTAACATTTACCCATACAATTGAGTTGAACTGTCTGAATGAGCACATTCGGGTGATTGCTGTTTTCAATTGATCTGACTCCCATCCAAGTGTGTGCGTTGCTAAGGCCCAGCCTTGACGCATGTGGTGAGCGGGATTTAGCCGCTCTAAGATTCTCAGGGTGAATTTGATTTTTTATTTTACAGGGTGATTCCGGAGGACCTCTGGTGTGCGGCAAGATGGCTGTTGGAATTGTATCGTTTAACTCGAAAAAAAAAAAATGTGACTACCCAAATGTACCTAATGTCTACACTGACATAAAAGAGTTCCTGCCATGGATTAAGGGACCCCAACAGAAAATGCAAGAATGATTAGTGTGCATTTTTATATATATTCAAGCTAAATGTGCAATGCTGTGTTTTCCAGATTGTTTGAAGATGTAGACCATATGCTATATAGTTGCATTATATTCCAGTTGTATCAGGCAGTGCTTCTTAACAATATTCAATAAACTTCCTCCACAGCAAACCCTTTTATTTTCTGACTCAGCATCATCATAGAACACCAATAAAAGGTTCTCAAATAAATGGTTAATGCGATCAATATAAATTGATCAGTCAGGGCAAAAATAATCTCAGTCATGGATCTTGTTGTCTTTTGGGTTTGGCAGCAAGCCTGTGGAAGCACCAAAACCCTTGCTGCCACTCAATCTTTACGTGTTCCAGAACCACAGTCGTATATTAAAATCACCTAGAGTTGGTGGAGCGTCAAATAAAGTGCAGAGTAAGATTCAAGAAAAGTTGGACAGCTTAACGTGGGAAATTTGGTAACCAAAGTCCTAGTCTACCTTCGGTGGGGATCTTTGACTGCTGGCTATCAGCGAAAGACAAACGTATGAAAACAAAAGGATCGTTTTCAATCAGGCTACGCCCTGTTTATGCAGCGTCCTGGAGTCTAATGGCAGAATTAGATGGCTACTTTACCACACTGGTGGTAAAGTAGCCATCACAAGGAAGGGCTTTTCACTTCGTCAACATTAATGTCCAAATTGAAATTATTTATATTTTTTACTTCGTCTTTTTAGGGAGTTCAAACAGTACTAAAAAGGCTTCAGTTCAAAACATTTGGCTGAAAGACGGAAAGAAGGCATAGCAGGCAGCTAGGAGTATGAAAAAAGAAAAAACACAGACTTTCTGCGAGAAAAGAAAGGCGAGAAACTTGTCTCAAAACCACTATTCTTGATAGTCACAACCAGGAACCACATTCCGGCAAAATACAATACGACAAACGTTTGTGAAGATACAGCAAGAAGTGAGGGGGGCAGAGGTAATAAATAGGCAAGAGGACGGTAGCAGAGGTGCAGACTCAGGATACCATTCACCAGTAGAAACTGGAGGGCTGAACTCATCATAGGGGTGACAACATGTACATTGATGCCTATGAGAATGCCTGTGGATACGTTTGGATGTCTGTTTTATTCTTGGGAAACATTCTAGTAAAAATGGTGTAAATAGCCGCATTAGTTAAAGTTGCATAGTGCAGGTTTAGCTAAAACAGATAAAGAATGACGGTAGAATAAGTTAAAGGAACCACATTGAAACAATGCAGGGGTCCCTTTCAAAGGAAGACATGAGATCATAAATGTGAGATCTTCACACCGACACGTGAGTCAGATAGGGTGCACAGAGGTCTCTGTGGTTCAGAGAGGACGTGTTGCTGAGTGTGGTTGACAGGCATTACTGTGCAAAACTCGCACGACCACAATGTTCCCGTCATCCGTAAGTTCCAACCTCATCTTCACAAGAGGCCGTATACGTTAAAATCTTGGTTATATTAAGAGCATCTCGCCCTCCTTTTGACAGATCACTTTTCAGAGTGCTGAGTGCCAACGTAATGTTTCGCTTACACACACTCCTCTTTATTGTGCTGGCATGTTCAGTGCAAAAAGGTAAGAACATTTTATAACAATATACCTACACAGTATTGATCGAATAGATAATACACAATTATTGTGTAGCATTATTGATTGAGAAATTACCAATAATACAACAGTTATCTGCATTATCCCACAATGTAATATACAGATTATAATGTATATGTTTGTGTTTGTGTATGGATTTAAATTCTGCCTTCGAAAAAACATTAACTCTTTGCTTTCTTTTAATTTTAAGCACTTGGAGGGGAAATTATTAAAGGAAAAGAAGTCTCGCCAAATTCATTGCAGTACATGGCTTCTGTGCAAAACAACGGGAAACATTACTGTGGCGGATTTCTAATCAAGAAGGACATTGTACTTACTGCTGCCCACTGTGACAGAAAGTAGGTGACATGTAGAAATTATCGGACACCTGTAAGATGTATAATGGAATATTCAAATATTTGCTTTTTTAAGATAATAATATATATGAATGGCTGCTTTCATCACTGTATTCAGGAAGGATTCAAATTTGACTGTAGTTTTGGGAACCAATGACCTCCGCAAGGTCAATGAGAGCACAATGAGATACAACGTCGAAAAATGTAAACATCCTGGCTATTTTAGCGTTTCGTCTGGGAATGACATAATGATGCTCAAAGTGAGAACATACTTTTTCTACTTTTTATCTTATATTTCTTATTTCGTGTTGATAGTAGATGTATACCAAATATTTTGCTTGTACAACAAAATGTTTGATTTTATTTTTTTATCTCCGTACCCTTGAAATCAAAAATTGTAGCTGTCAAGACCATCAAAAATAAAACCAATTAAACTTCCAAATAAGAAGATGAAGATCAAGAATAACACCAAATGCCGTGTAGCCGGATGGGGTTATATCAAAAGTGGAGGCCCTAGAGTTGCTAAACTTAGAGAGGTGGAAGTGGCTACTATTGATCGGAGGACTTGTCAGCGGGAATGGGCAGCTCTCCCAGACAAAAACATATCTGTGCAGGTGGATACAAAACAGAAGAAAGGTTTTTGCCAGGTATCGTGAATTCCATTTAGCATATAATACAACTATTGATAACAGATCTTTGGGTGATTTACTTTGCGATTTTGATTTGTTTCAGGGGGATTCTGGTGGACCTCTTGTATGCAATACGATGGCTGTTGGAATAGTATCATATACCGGCGATACCTGTGACTACCCACATCTACCTAATGTCTACACTGACATAACAAAGTTCCTGCCATGGATTAGTGACCCCAAACCAAAATGCAATGTTAATTAGTGTGGATTTTCATATGCAAGCTAAATGTGCAATGCTGTGTTGTGTAGATTGTTTGAAGATGTAGACCATATGCTATATAGTTGCATTATATTCCAGTTGTATCAGGCAGTGCTAACAATATTCAATAAACTTCCTCCACAGCAAACCCTTTTACTTTCTGACAGCATCATCATAGAACACCATTAAAAAGTTCTCAAATAAATGGTTAATGCGATCAACATAAACGCAACAGTCAGGGCAAAAATAATGTCGGCCATGGATCTTGTTGTCAGAATAACCAACTGACCCAACCAACGGCTGAGCGGGTTGGTTTGCTATGGACTAGGCAGAATGCCTGTGGAAGCCCAAAGCCATTGCTGACGCACATTAACATTATCCAACATCTCCATCTGCTGGATTATCCGGAAAAAGCTCCATCTTTATTCGTTCCAGAACCACAGTCATGTATTCCAATCACCTAGAGTTGCTGGAGCATCAAATAAGGTTCAGAGAAATATTCAAGAAAAGATGGACAGTTATACTTGAGAAATATGTTATCCAATGTCCCAGTCTGCATTCTGTGGGTATCCTTTGCTGCTGGCTATCAGCGACAGACAAAGTATAAAAGCTACTGGATAGTTTCCCTTCAGGCTATGCTGTGTGTATGGAGCGTCGCCGAGTCGAATGGCAGAATGAGATTGCTACTCTACCACACTGGTGGTAAAGTAGCCATCACAAGGAAGGGCTTTTCACTTTGTCAACATTAATGTCCAAATTTAAATATTTTCTCTTTGTCTTTTTAGGGAGTTCAAACTGTATTTGGCTAATAGCTAAAGACTTTAATAATTAGAATTGTTGTTATTGCAGACAATAATAAATCAGAAGAAGAATAAAGCTATGATGGTGATTCAATGACTCCGGACGTTTGACAAGTTCCCTCGGGGTGTAGTCCTATGATTGAGAGCCAAGCAGCGGGTCTGGGGAACAGAATACCAATTTGACCAGTTCCCACAATAGACCATGTCATATGAAGCAAACTTGAGAAACTTGTCTCAAAACCACTATTCGTAATAGTCACAACTAGGAAACAGAGGACCCTTTGTCATGGGGACATAGAACCACAGCGAACAAGGGCCATTTGTCATGGTCCATCACGTGTCAAAAATATCATGGGGACATAGGACCATAGGAAACATTGGACCATATGAAACCCAGGACACATAGGACTCTTTGTCATGTTCCATCACGTGTCATATGGTATGAGCCTCCTCAGACAACAGCTGCCTGCGATGATGAGCCACTAGGGAGGACCAATCCCAGACCTTGGACAAGAAACTGTTTAGAACTGTATAGTGCTGGCTCTTGGCAGGCTAGCTGCTGGGTATGTTGGCAATAAAATCCAATAAAATTGCATAAGTTTGGTTTGTTCAGATTTCAAACTATCCCCAACATCAACATGATACAAATATACTGTATACAATTCAACCGTAGAAACTGGTGAGCTGAACTCATAATAGAGGGGGACAACATGTATGCATTCATGCCTATGAGTATGCCTGATTTGTGGATGTGTCTGTTTTATTCTTGGGACACTTTCTAGTTAAATGGAGTGAATATCTGCAGTAGCAAAAGTTAAATAGTGCAGGTTTAGATGTAACAGATAAAGAATGTGACTGAGTGGAATTAGTTAAAGGAACCAAACTGAAACAATGCAGTGGTCTCATTTAAAGGAAGACATGAGAACCTAAATGTAAAATCTTCACATACGACATGTGAGTCAGATAAGGTGCACCCTGGTCTCTGTGGTTCAGAGCGGACGTGTTGCTGAGTGTGGTCTACAGGCATTACTGTGCAAAACTCGCATGAACACAATGTTCCCGTCATTCTGTAAGGTCCAACGTCATCTTCACAAGAGGTCCAGTCATCGTTCACAAGAGGCTGTATGTTATATTAAGAGCATCTCAACCACCTTGTTACACATCACTTTTCAGTGCTGAGTGCCATCGTGATGTTTCGCTTCCACACACTCCTCTTTATTGTACTGGCATGTTCAGTGCAAAAAGGTAAGAACATTTTATAACAATATGTATACAGTATATGTATACAGTAATGATCAAATAGATAATAAACGTATTGTGTAGTATTATTGATTGGGAAATTGCCAATAGTGCAACAGTTATCTACATTATCCCCAAATATATTGTTCATATTATAATGTATATGTTTGTCTTTGTGTATAGCTTCATTTTCTGCCTTAGAAAAAACATTGACTCTTTGCTTTGTTTTTATTTTAAGCCACCTTGGAGCAAGAAATTATTGAAGGAGAAGAAGTCTCGCCAAATTCATTGCAGTACATGGCTTCTGTGCAAAACAACGGGAAACATTTCTGTGGCGGATTTCTAATCAAGAAGGACATTGTACTTACTGCTGCCCACTGTTTCAAGTAGGTTAAGTGTATAAATGATCGGACCACTGCAAGATGTAGGCCTATATAATGGCAGTTGGGGAATATTCAAATATTTGCATTTTTAAGATAATAATATGAATGGCTACTTTCATGACTGTATTCAGGAAGAGGTCCAATGTGACGGTAGTTCTCGGAACCCATGACCTCAGCAATGTCAACGAGAGAACAATGAGATACAACGTCAAAAAATGCAAACATGCAGACTTTAACAACACTTCATTCGCGAATGACATAACGATGCTCAAAGTGAGAACATACCTTTTCTACTTTTATCTTATATTTGTTATATTGTGTAGATAGGTAGATGTATACCAAATAATTTGCTTGTACAACGAAATGTTTTATGTTTTTTCTTTTCCTACCTTGAAATCAATAATTGTAATGTTTTAATGTTTTTTTTTTTAGCTGTCAAGACCATCAAAAATAAAACCAATTAAACTTCCAAATAAGAAGATGAAGATCAAACATAACACCACATGCCTTGTGGCCGGATGGGGTTCTATCGAAAGTGGAGGCCCTAGAGTTGATAAACTTAGAGAGGTCAAAGTGGCTACTATTGACCAGAGGACTTGTCAGCGGGAATGGGCAAAAGCAAAAAAAAAAAACGATGTTCTCCCAGCAAACATTATCTGTGCAGGTGGATATGGGACAAATAAAGGTGCTTGTCAGGTAGGCCCAAAACAAAATTGATCTGAACATATTTTATCACAAATTCATCTTTGCTATTGATTGTATAATTCACGCCCACTTAATGCGTCACGTCTGGACCTGAGACGGAAAAATGTATAGTGTCTTTATGTGGGAGTCAATGGAGCTTAATTTTTAATTTTAAGTTTCGATTTTAATAAGAAACATTTCACGGAGAATCAGGCTGAAAACGAAACCCCAATTTAACGGACTCATACAAGCGTTTCTGAGGTCCAGGCGTGACGCATGAGGTGGGCGTGACTTAACCACGCTCTAAGGTTTGCACGAATGAGTGTATTATTATTTTTTCTTTTACAGGGGGACTCTGGAGGACCTCTGGTGTGCAACAAGATGGCTGTTGGAGTTGTATCGTTTAACCTAGACGGAGACTGTTCATACCCAAATGTACCTAACGTCTATACGGACATATCCAAGTTTGTTGCATGGATTGATTACCCCAAAAAACGATGTCAGTTTTGATGTGCGTATATTCAGGAAATAGTTATATCCACTCTGTATCTATCTAGTCGAGATAAGAAGGCCTTTCTGGACATGAAAAATAAACACCATTCATTCTTTGCAAACATTTGTGTTTTCTGATTCAACTTGCTATTATGGAATAACGCTGGTCACATAGTAGATGGTAGGCTACGAAGAATATAATGGTTGAGACAGGGTTTTGATTACCATACACAATTTATCTCAAAAAAGAGACAATGAAATCAAGCTTAACGAGCAAGTTGGTGCTGAGTTGTAATAGACTACCTACGTTTAAGCCAAAAAATATTAGACGCCTCGAAACCCTACGTTTCCCCTCTCCAACACCTCCATCTGCTGGACTGTTAAAAAAGTGCACTGGCCTTTTGGGTACCAATGCCCAATAACCCTCTTTTTATATTTTCACATGCATATTACAAAAATGAACTATCATACACATTCGAAACACATTCTGGGTACTAACATTTACCCATACAATTGAGTTGAACTGTCTGAATGAGCACATTCGGGTGATTGCTGTTTTCAATTGATCTGACTCCCATCCAAGTGTTGTGCGTTGCTAAGGCCCAGCCTTGACGCGTGTGGTGAGCGGGATTTAAGCCGCTCTAAGATTCCTCAGGGTGAATTTGATTTTTTATTTTACAGGGTGATTCCGGAGGACCTCTGGTGTGCGGCAAGAGATGGCTGTTGGAAATTGTATCGTTTAACTCGAAGAAGAAAAAAAATGTGACCTACCCAAATGTACCTAATGTCTACACTGACATAAAAGAGTTCCTGCCATGGATAAGGGACCCCAACAGAAAATGCAAGAATGATTAGTGTGCATTTTTATATATATTCAAGCTAAATGTGCAATGCTGTGTTTTCCAGATTGTTTGAAGATGTAGACCATATGCTATATAGTTGCATTATATTCCAGTTGTATCAGGCAGTGCTTCTTAACAATATTCAATAAACTTCCCTCCACACAAACCCTTTTATTTTCTGACTCAGCATCATCATAGAACACCAATAAAAGGTTCTCAAATAAATGGTTAATGCGATCAATATATAAATTGATATCAGTCAGGGCAAAAATAATCTCAGTCATGGATCTTGTTGTCTTTTGGGTTTGGCAGCAAGCCTGTGGAAGCACCAAAACCCTTGCTGCCACTCAATCTTTTACGTGTTTCCAGAAACCACAGTCGTATATTTAAAATCACCTAGAGTTGGTGGAGCGTCAAAATAAAGTGCAGAGTAAGATTCAAGAAAAGTTGGACAGCTTAACGTGGGAAATTTGGTAACCAAAGTCCTAGTCTACCTTCGGTGGGGATCTTTGACTGCTGGCTAATCAGCGAAAGACAAACGTATGAAAAACAAAAGGATCGTTTTCAATCAGGCTACGCCCTGTTTATGCAGCGTCCTGGAGTCTAATGGCAGAATTAGATGGCTACTTTACCACACTGGTGGTAAAGTAGCCATCACAAGGAAGGGCTTTTCACTTCGTCAACATTAATGTCCAAATTGAAATTATTTATATTTTTTACTTCGTCTTTTTAGGGAGTTCAAACAGTACTAAAAAGGCTTCAGTTCAAAACATTTGGCTGAAAGACGGAAAGAAGGCATAGCAGGCAGCTAGGAGTATGAAAAAAGAAAAAACACAGACTTTCTGCGAGAAAAGAAAGGCGAGAAACTTGTCTCAAAACCACTATTCTTGATAGTCACAACCAGGAACCACATTCCGGCAAAATACAATACGACAAACGTTTGTGAAGATACAGCAAGAAGTGAGGGGGGCAGAGGTAATAAATAGGCAAGAGGACGGTAGCAGAGGTGCGGACTCAGGATACCATTCACCAGTAGAAACTGGAGGGCTGAACTCATCATAGGGGAGACAACATGTAGCAATACATTGATGCCTATGAGAATGCCTGTGGATACGTTTGGATGTCTGTTTTATTCTTGGGAAACAAAAATGGTGTAAACAGCTGCATTAGTTAAAGTTGCATAGTGCAGGTTTAGCTAAAACAGATAAAGAATGACGGTAGAATAAGTCAAAGGAACCACATTGAAACAATGCAGGGGTCCCTTTCAAAGGAAGACATGAGATCATAAATGTGAGATCTTCACACCGACACGTGAGTCAGATAGGGTGCACAGAGGTCTCTGTGGTTCAGAGAGGACGTGTTGCTGAGTGTGGTTGACAGGCATTACTGTGCAAAACTCGCACAACCACAATGTTCCCGTCATCCGTAAGTTCCAACCTCATCTTCACAAGAGGCCGTATACGTTAAAATCTTGGTTATATTAAGAGCATCTCGCCCTCCTTTTGACAGATCACTTTTCAGAGTGCTGAGTGCCAACGTAATGTTTCGCTTACACACACTCCTCTTTATTGTGCTGGCATGTTCAGTGCAAAAAGGTAAGAACATTTTATAACAATATACCTACACAGTATTGATCGAATAGATAATACACAATTATTGTGTAGCATTATTGATTGAGAAATTACCAATAATACAACAGTTATCTGCATTATCCCACAATGTAATATACAGATTATAATGTATATGTTTGTGTTTGTGTATGGATTTAAATTCTGCCTTCGAAAAAACATTAACTCTTTGCTTTCTTTTAATTTTAAGCACTTGGAGGGGAAATTATTAAAGGAAAAGAAGTCCCGCCAAATTCATTGCAGTACATGGCTTCTGTGCAAAACAACGGGAAACATTACTGTGGCGGATTTCTAATCAAGAAGGACATTGTACTTACTGCTGCCCACTGTTTCATCACGTAGGTGACATGTAGAAATTATCGGACACCTGTAAGATGTATAATGGAATATTCAAATATTTGCTTTTTTAAGATAATAATATATATGAATGGCTGCTTTCATCACTGTATTCAGGAAGGATTCAAATTTGACTGTAGTTTTGGGAACCAATGACCTCCGCAAGGTCAATGAGAGCACAATGAGATACAACGTCGAAAAATGTAAACATCCTGGCTATTTTAGCGTTTCGTCTGGGAATGACATAATGATGCTCAAAGTGAGAACATACTTTTTCTACTTTTTATCTTATATTTCTTATTTCGTGTTGATAGTAGATGTATACCAAATATTTTGCTTGTACACCAAAAGGTTTGATTTGATTTTTTTATCTCTGTACCCTTGAAATCAAAAATTGCAGCTGTCAAGACCATCAACAATAAAACCAATTAAACTTCCAAATAAGAAGATGAAGATCAAACATAACACCACATGCCTTGTAGCCGGATGGGGTTATATCAAAAGTGGGGGCCCTAGAGTTGCTAAACTTAGAGAGGTGGAAGTGGCTACTATTGATCGGAGGACTTGTCAGCGGGAATGGGCAGCTCTCCCAGACAAAACTATCTGTGCAGGTGGATACAAAACGAAGAAAGGTTTTTGCCAGGTACGTGAATTCCATTTAGCATAAATCAAATATGATAACAGATTCTTTGGGTGATTTACTTTGCGATTTTGATTTGTTTCAGGGGGATTCTGGTGGACCTCTTGTATGCAATACGATGGCTGTTGGAATAGTATCATATACCGGCGATACCTGTGACTACCCACATCTACCTAATGTCTACACTGACATAACAAAGTTCCTGCCATGGATTAGTGACCCCAAACCAAAAGATGCAATGTTAAATTAGAGTGTGATTTTCATCATATGCAAGCTAAATGTGTCAATGCTGTGTTGTTGTTTAGATTGTTTGAAGATTAGACCATATGCTATATAGTTGCATTTATACTCAGTTTGTATCAGGCAGTTGCTAAACAATATTCAATAAACTTCCTCCAACGCAAACCCTTTTACTTTTCTTGACCAAGCATTATTCATAGAACCACCATTACAAAAAGGTTCTCAAATAAATCGGTATAATGCGGTTCAACATAAACGCAACGTTCCGGGGCAAAAAATAATGTCGAGCCTGGATCTTGTTGTGCCAGAATAACCAGAACTGGACCCAGAACCCAACGGCTGAAGGCGGGTTTGGGTTTGGTATTGGACTAGCAGATTGCCTGTGGACGACCCAAAAAGAGACCAATGCGCATGCGCACACTTGAAACATCTATCAACATCTCCATACTGCGGGATTTATCCGGGAAAACACAGCTCCATTCTTTAGTTCGTTCCCAGGAACCACAGTCCATGTTATTCAATTCACCTAGCGTTTGCTGGTGTATCCAATTAAGGTCAGAGAATATTCAAGAAACGCAATGGACAGTTCAGACTTGAGGAAATAATGTTATATCCAATGTCCCAGTCTGCATTCTGTGGGTATTCTTTGTGCTGGCTATTCAGGGGGACGACAAAAAGTACATAAAAAACGCTAATGGATAGTTTCCCTTCAGGCTATGTGCTGTGTGTTATTCGGAAGCGTCGCGAGGTCGAAATGGGCAGAATGAGAGGCTACTCTACCACAAACTTGGTGGTAAGTAGCCAATTCACAGGGAAGGGCTATTTCACTTTGCTCAACATGTAAGATGTCCAAACTTTAATATTTTCTCCTTATGTTCTTTTTAGGGAGTTTCAAGCAACTGTATTTGGCTTATAGCTAAAAGGACTTTAATACATTTAAGAATTGTTGCTTTATTGCAGGACAATACTTACATCAGGAGAAAGAAGGTAAAGATATGAGTGGTGATCTTCAAATGACTCCGGAACGTTTTTGACAAAGTTCCCTACGGGACGTTGATGAGTCCTATGATGAAGAAGCCAAAGCAGCGGGTCTTGGGGAAACAAGAATACCCACCTTGGCACCAGTTCCAGCATTAGGACCCATGTCATATGAAGCAAAACCTTGGAGAAACTTGTCTCAAAAACCCACTATGTCGTAATATAGTCACCAAACTAGCGAACACATCAATGGGACGCGCCCATTTATTGGGGAGTCACAGTTCTAGAACCACGCGCAAAACAAGGGCCATTTTGGCATGTTTCCATCACGTGTCAAAAATATCATGGGGGGGACATCGGGACCATAGGGAAACATTGGGACATAATGAAACCCCAAGAGGGCACAACATAGGGGACTCTTTGGTCATGTTCCATCACGTGTCATATGGTCATGAGCCATCCTCAGGGACACACAAGGACGGCCTCTGGCGAGTTGGATGAGCCAACTGTAGGGGAGGGGACCAACCCCGAAGACTATGGAGCAAGGAAACTGTTTTAGGAACTGTATTCAGTTGCTGGCTCTTGCGCAGGCCTGAGCTTGCTGGGTATGTTGGGCAATTAAAATTCCATAAAAATTTGCGATAGTTCTGGTTTGTTCAGTTTCAAACGTTCCGCCCAGAACATCACAACATGATACACAATATTCATTTACTGTTATTAACAAATTACACCGTAGAAGAACTGGTTGAAGCCGTGAAACTCATAATAGAGGGGGACAAATGTATGCATTTCATGCCTATTTGAGTATGGCTGATTTGTAGGGATGTTGTTGTTTTATTTTGGGCACTTTAGTTAAATGGAGTGGAATATCTGCCAGTAGCAAAAAGTTAATAGTGCAGGTTGTTAGATGTAACAAGGGTTGAAAAGAACCTGGTGATGAGGTGGAATTAGTTAAAGGGGGAAAAACTGTAGAATGTTGGTGTATTTTAGGTGTCTCTCTTATTGTTCACATTTCTAAGTCTAGGAAACAGGCCAGGGGCCTTCTTCATACTGATACAAGGTGTTATCCACCAACATTCTGCCATTCGTTAATGTGTCAGCGGTA
>OLKM01004605.1:0-21242 GCA_900291075.1 Melanogrammus aeglefinus | reverse complement strand
CTGGTTATAATGTTAAGTAGATGGCATAATTGTTTGTTGTTACCTTATTTTGTTCATTATTTAACTCTCACTACAAAACACTCTAATTTCCCTGAAATGTTCCACCATTCAGGCTTCATTGTACAAATACTTTGTAAAGAATGTTGCCATCACTCCTATGGATGAATGGTCTCCTTTCATTTTATTTTAAGCTTTTAAAGAGGGAACAAAAATTATTCTGGTGTTCAAGGCTCACTTCAGTGTTCAATTCAACACTAGTTTCATTGTTAGAGCCTCCTCTCTGTAGACAGACTTACCCCTCCCAGTTATGTTTCCCCCACCACAGTGGGCCGTTGTTTAATTTGATATATGGTTGTTTTTATTCATGGAATTCGGGCTTTGTCTGCAGTAGGGGTGTAGAATCCTACAGTTCCAAAGTCTTAGTTTAAGTAAACTAACTGGGTGTCAAAAATACTATATATTGAATAAAAAAATTATTCCAACTTGGTGGCATTTCATTTTTCCCATTCCAAAAAAAACAGGGCCACCTTTACAACATTGTGGAGCTGGCGTTGCCTGTTCCTGCTCAGAATGCGCAGGTCTTTGTCTCAAGGGGAGAGGGTGTCGGAAGCCCTCGCATTTTAACCGAGAGTTTATGGACCAAAAAAGAACAGCAGGAGCTCCTGGAAAAAGGATATCGTTCTTCAAACTGATGCCCAGAAGAAAGTACCCAGCTCTTCCACATTTGATTTTTTCAGGAAAGAACATGGAGGTCCTTCCTTAAAACATGGCAGCGCAGGAGGATTTCGGGTCAACGCCACTGTTTCGGGGCCGCTAGGGTGGACAGACCAATGACATCGCTGTGTGGTGCGTGCCGTTGGCGTAGAGTGCGTGCGTGCGTATAAGCGTGCCGTGGCGTGCGTAGCCGTGCGTGCGTGCGTAGCCCCACCCCCCCCCCGGTTGCGTGCGTGCGTGCAGTACGCGTTGACGTACTGCGTGCGTGGACGTGTGTTGAAAGGTTCTGACCCGTTCAGTTATCTGGTGAATTGTTCCTTAAAATGGTAGAAGGAGGGCGAGACGTTTAACAAGGTGTATATGATTTTTGTATGCCCTTTACTTCTTGACTGTTACGGGTTAAGCTACACATGAGCTAAGTGAAAAACAACAGACCGTTCAGATTGGGTAGTCAGTATTAAAAAATATGGGCGAAAATAAGGTGGTCCAGCAGCACAAGGTAAGACAATATTAGAGACAAATTATTAATATTATAGCCAGAATATAAATGAATGAGGATTCAGAGTAAGAATTTAGGGAATGCAAAAAGTGCTAAATAACATAGGGATAAATTATGTTGGAATGCAGTCAGGACCTTAATGATATAAGACAAAAACAGAAAAAAAAAAAAAAATTGGGTTTTTAACATAGGCTAGACCTAATAATATCAGAAAAGGTGAAGCTAAAGGGGAAATTGTTCTAACTATTCCTGTCCACTCATACATAGTATTATAAGAATTATGTAGCCTCAATTTCTGATGCCCTTCAGCTTTACAATAACGCGCAGTACACGTTTGTGTCCCTATCAAATATTAAATTTGAGATGATTGAAGTAAAACACCAGAGGGGAATCGCAATAAGGTGTGCGTATCTTACAGAAAGAGAAGGAGCCATAAGCACCAGCATTAAAGTGAACAGCGAGTGTAAGGTCTTCTGTCCAAAACCGGAAGCGTTTATAATTTTCCGATTTTATAAACTTAATTTATTCGTTCATTTATTGTAAACACATTACTAACGCCCTTTAAAATTTATGTGAACACATCGTAACGCCCGGGATTTTTTATTTTTATTATCCGATTTCCGGCCGTGTGGGTGGGCATTGTTTTTCCCTGGTCCTGCCAAGCGGAAAAGTGCGTGTGGGATGGATGGTCTGGAGCGTGTGGGTGGATGTCTGCAGCCAGACTCTCTTGCCAAACATAGGGCTCAAAAAAGTTACTGTGGATGGACAGAGTCCACAGGGAGGCCCCGATAATTCCCGGTCAAAGGGCTATGTTCCCTGCAGCAGTTTCATGTCCTCTCAACTGATCAGATTTGATGACCGAGCTACACAACATTTCTGCTGGCAAGACGACAAATTGGCTGCTATCAGGAACGTTTGGGACAGATGGGTGGAGCGCCTACCACTGATGTGCAATCCAGGCTCTGAGGTGACAGTGGATAAGCGCCTGCATGTGTGGTGTGGACAGCGATCGACCCAGCCTGGAATCAGGGGGAATGTTTCAAGAGGAGACTCTTCCTGGCAGAGCTTGGGAAAGCTTTAGTGACTCCTCTAATTCAACGGTGCCAGCACCTTCCCCGCATACATGTTTTCAAATGTGATGCTACGTTTGCATAGCACAGCCCTGCGACAATGACTTGCAAATGCCACTTTCCTGTGTGTGAACACCACCACACACACACAACACACACACACAACACACAACACATTCCACACACACAAGATCAGTCAGCGGAGGGCCCGGACACACAACACACGACAAGCACGGAGGGAGGGTGTCACACACACAACACTACACACAATCACTCCCACCTTTTTCATGCGGCAAATGGCTCCTACCCTCCCTGTCTCTTACTATCTTCAACTACCCCTCTCGCATTCTGTTCATCCTTTGCCCTGCGGGAGGTATTATTTACGTCATCAGGTTTTTGTCAAAGACATACAAGTTGGAATATCTATGCCTGGAGAATATAATGTAAATGCTTTATTTTGAAGTGTTTAATAAAAACGTATTCCCTCCGTCCACTGAACTACCAGCCGGGTCTATCGAGGGTATGACCCTCTTTTATTCGTTATTATTAGTTACATCTACTTTGGTATACCAATTATATATTATTGGTAATTTAGTTTTATAGCCTTAATGTTGGACAGCACTAACGTTTTATGTCAAAATCACACTGTCGTGAATTATAGGAAAAATAAGATGTATTTGATGTACAGTGCCATCTTGTTGGATTCATGGGAACATCTTAGTTTGGAGAAGTCAGTGGCGATGCCTTACAACTGCAGATTAACAGTGTAGCTCTTAATTACCAGGCCTCATATTAAAGCTTCAAAATCAGCATCAGGATTTTGTGGCCTCCTCCCTGCACTTTATCGTTCAGCAAATGGAGCAAGCCTTTGGAGGAGGATCTACTGTTCAGATGTCAGCGCCCCAATGACTTTCATGGGAATAATATGACTTTGGCTGCTTTCGAAGAATAACATGAGTCACTATTCAAGTTGGCATAGGGTTTCACTTTCAAACACAGGTGAGTGAACCGCCCTTTTGAAGTTACTACCACTGGAGTTACTACCTTGAGGCGATTAACAACCCTTGACAGCAAAAGCACAAGAACCTGCTGATTCACAATCTCTAAAAATCCAAAATAGGACGACAAAGTTGGAAATGAACGGAGAAGTCAACCTATCATCCGTGTTTTAATCATGGGGATTTACCCCTGGTGATTTCTTACACAATTCTTTGCTCCAGGAACCCATCATTTCATGTGTGTCATACACAGGCACAGAGCTAAAAAAAACCTCTTTGCTTGTGTGTCACATGCCCTTGAAGAAAGTAAAGGTGCCATTGATGTGGTTTAACTGCTGGCTACTCAAAAGGAAATCCAGAGTAAAGGAATTAGCTTGTGATGGACCTCTAAAAAATTCGAGCAAACATGAGCTAGAATAAAAATTACCACCATATTTCAACCCAACCAGTCACCGTATATGGAGAGGGAATACATCATCCAAACAGAATTGAATTGCTGTTGCCTAAACAGCCAGGCTGGTTTCCAGAAGAGCCACGCCAGGACATAGAGTGTTAATGTGGGTTGAATCACCATTCAATAAATGAGCTTCCATTTACAAGCCACTTCGCTAGCAATCTCTCCAACCACGGACTCTCTCAATTTTCCCACCTGTGTCTCTCTCTCTCTCCGTCTTCGCTCTCTCTGTCACCTTCTCTCCCATTTCATGGCTGTTTTCTCTTCCAAATTTTGCTTGAAAAAGACCATGGATAGTAACCCCTTGGGGGAGCCACCAATGGGGAGCAATCAAGCTGTCCTTGTCCTGGTGGCCATTTCAGGTTCAACTAAATAAAACTGTAATTATTCACGCTGGAAAAACCAACGTTCCCTTCACTTTAATTGTTTGTGAATAGAATGAAATATTACCAAGAGGAGCCAAAGGGCCATTGCAGCTTAAGCGGAAAATAACAGGCTTTAGAGCCGTAAGATGGTGAGGATGGTGGTGGTGGGAGCTGATGGAGTGTGTGGGTGGTGGTTGGTGATGATGGAGAGGTGGCCAGTGAAAGGTGACACACACACTGAGATATGAGTCAAAGAATGGTCGAGAAAAAAATAAAAAGAGAGTGAAAGAAAATAAGTTTCAAAAAGAATTGTGAAATAGCAGGCAGGGAAATGATTGAAAGGACTCAAAGACAAACATTAAGGCAATGGAAGGAGTTAAATTGGGTCAGTTTGAATCACATCCCCGAAATTCAGATGATGACATTTTCTTGGAAAGAATGGGGTCTCGCAGACGCCTTTTAATGAAGGATTACCGGGGTAACACGCCCGGCAAGAGAAGATACCTCCGATGAGTTCCACACAGCAGAGGCAGTGTCAAAAATGACAGAAATGGTAAAGAAAAACTGCATCTTGGCGTAGTTTTAACTTGCTGTTGCCATCAGCCAAGCCTTCTATCAAGAATTCCTTTCATGTTCAAACATGCGCTGCATTCCCAAAAGGTTAAGAAAACGTTGAATGATTGCATAAAATATGATGAGGTCATCAACAGAAGGAATATAAACGTGAAAAAACAAATAAAAATAAACAATGTCTCTTAAATAATACACAGGGTTTTTTCTAAACAAGGGAACAGGGGCGCTGCGCCCCGATACTCCCGGCGGTGCGCCCATTCCTAAACCGAAATATGTTCCGACCTGAACCTGTCTAACTTGGATCTTGTACTCTACATTGCTGGCTGTACAACCTATACACTATTTCTCAAAACGATTTTTTTCTCCGCGAAAAATATCTCCAAACACCACCACCACCCTGACAATGGTGTCTGATCCTCAAATAAACTTATAAATTACTCCAAAAATATTCCGATCCGAATTGGAGTTTCCCAGACCGAGTCGACATGCTAAACGTTATTTAGCAGCTAGCTAGCGAGCTTACTATGTATTTGAATGGGTTTTTGACGCATGAGAGCGAGCGTTGTAAGCAGCGAGCGACCAAGTGACGTGTCTTTTTTTTTTAAAATCTTTTTAATTATAATAATAATAATTGCAATACAAATATACAGGAAACATACTGACAAGGTGCTCATCCACATCAGCAAAAAAACAACAATAATAAATAAATAATATGATCAAAATGTAATTGACGTGACACTTGGCGCGAACTACAGTCAACCATTCGACGCATAGACTAGATAGACTAGATAGACTAGATAGAATAAAGTACCGTTAGACGATTAGTTTATAACGTGAAAACATGTCATCCCACGGAACGAAACGAAAGGCCAAAGAGTGTCCGGGGCAGAGGAAGATGACATCTTTTTTCTGTCACAATGTGGAGGAAGATAATGCCAACAGCGAGATCGCTTCAATAGAGGGAATCCGTGACCATCGACGAACACCTGTCTGGCTCGGATGAGTGTTTAGTGGAGAGGCAGAATCAGAAAAGGGCCGAGTTTCTGGATAAGTTCAAGTATGTGTTGGTTTAAATTTAATTTAGTTGTATTCCAACTTTACAAAACATCCTTTTAGTCAGGTGACTTAACAAGACGAATCGTTTTCAAAAACGGTTATTTTGCCTAGAAAATGCTTTACCTGTCCGTTTGATTTACGACAAGACCCGCCCAATCTGCGCCAATGTTTACCGTTATTCTGCGGTAGGCTACTGGTACTGTAATGCGCCTTTGTTAGGGCTATTTTAATGATGTTGAAGCAAATCTTTAATAAAATATTGTGGTATCGCATATCTTGATTTACGGTGCCCTCCACAAATATTGGCACCCCTGAAATATGAGCACAAACTGGTTATCAAAAAATATGTCTTTGCTGTTTATCTCTCTTGGTCTTTCACTCAAAAATAATTCACAAAAATCTAATGTCGACAGTTTTTTTTTTTTCTTTCAATAATTTAACTTAAATGAAAAGGTAAGATTTTTTTACATAGCCTGTTTTGCTCATATTCACTAGGGGAGCCAATATTTGTGGAGGGCACTGTAGGTCAAAACTAATATCTCAATAAAATGATTATGAACAACTAACTTTACCGTGTAGTATAACTATAAGAAAAACATCAGATGTTATTTTTTTTAATAAGTCTAACCAAAAGTTTGATAGTATTTTAGTTTTTCAGGATGACCACAAGAGCTAGAATTTCTCTCTAAGATAGCCTCAGAATGTACCATTTAATCATTATTTTTTCAAAGGCTTCGCGCCGTGGAAGGGGGAGACCCCCCTTCCACACCATCCCCCGCCTCGGTCGCGTTGCTCCCTCGGCTTTGCGCAGGGGTCTGCTCCCTGCTACTTTTTTTTTCTAGAAAAACCCCTGATACAGGTGTTGGGAGACCGACTCGAGACTGGCATGAGGAGAAGATCTACCAGTGGATCACGATACTATACCTTCCGGCCACCCTTGGCCTACGATAACATTACTATGTACAGGCTATTGAAACACCTGCAAAATAAGTTTGAGGGACTTTTATCATTGGTGTGTACCCACCATGTATGCATGGGCTGATGCGTATTGGTGTGCCACCACATCCAACTTCCAGTCAGGATACACTTCCGATCCCGTGCAGACACCAACGACCCAGCTCCACCTATTTCAACGCCTATTTCAGTACCAATTAAAGACAGGCAGTCTTTAATAATTAAAGACATCAGTCTTTAATTAGTTTAATCTCAAGCTGCACCCCTGCAATTGAAGAGATGGACCAAACACACAGTGATACTTCACCACGGTGCTATCAGGACGGATTAGCTTCCAGCCAAGACCTCTATCCGTCTAAGCTCTTTGGACGGCGGTTCTGCCGACCTCATGCTTTGCCATCACCTTCATCAGTGCACGGGGGTTTTGTGGGCATGTGATCGTTCCGTTTTTTTTTTCTCTCGTGGATTGATGCTCGTGTCATTTTATCTGGTGCGGAAGGGCACTCACTTCCTCTTTCCTGTGTTGCCTTAGTTTTTTTAGAATGACTGTGATGCTTCCGTTTTCATTCGCCATAATTCACTCCTGAGTGACTCCTCCAGCTAGGAGGGCTTTTGGCAGCTTGGGTTGACTTCAAACAGTGGGTGCAGACAGTGGCAGTTCTAAGTCCAGTTACGCCCCGGGCAAAACTGGACTTGTGCGCCTGCAGCCAGAGGTTGCGCCAAAACACCAATTCCTCACACAATGTACTTCAATGAAAACCGCTATGCAGCGTGTTTCTTTTTTTTTCTGCTTGTGGCGCCCCCCATGTGATTTGGCGCCCCCCACAAATATGGCGCCCCGGGCGGCTGCCTGGTTCGCCCATACCTAAAACCGCCACTGGGTGCAGAGCCTGTAGGTGGAGCATCGAGAGTGAGACGAATGCTTAATAGGGAAGATCGGAGAACAAAAAGTTTCTGGTCAAATCAAACAAGTTCCGCCTAATATGCTTTGTCTTTGGGGGGCCTTTACATATGCAGCATTTTGGCTGCAGTGTTTCCAGTAATGTCGCCTAAACGGTTATGCATGGAGGCACAACAAAGTTCAAAGCCCTTCTGATATCGTCCAATTATATTACGTCTGATTCTATTTCATGTGCCTCAGGATAGGAAGTTCACTTTTATTGATGAAGGCTAACCCCTCTTTCAAACGTTTTGCAGAAATATATATATATATATATATATATATTATTATATATTATATATATATATATATATATATATATATATTATATATATATTATACATATGTGATATATATTATATATATATACATACATACATATTATACGTATATTGTGATGGAAAAATTTACATGTTGTTATGCTTTCTTATTCTAAACTTTAGTTTACTATTCTGTGTGTGATTCTGTGTGTGATCTGTGTGTTGGAAAATCTGCATGTTGTATTGTGTTGTATTTTCTTTATGTATGAACTTCTTGTTGTTGTTAGGTCTTGTGATGCAAATCTTTCCTGCCTGCTCAGTTTAAAGAGGGTCAACCAAAGTGTGAACCTTGGATGTTCCGAGTGATAGCCTCCAGTTGTCGGCCCGTTCCTCTCCTCTCCTTTGATGTAACTGTTTTCGTATATATAACCCAATCTGACCTCTTTTATATGGGCCTGTTCCTCTGTCCCCTGGGCAGCGGAGGTAATGAAGGGGTCATAAGGCAAGGCCGCAAACCTGTATTTATGACATCTTGAAGAGCTTCAATCAAAAGATTACCATCTGGTAAAACAAAGACTTTTGGTGGATTGAGGGGGCGGCTCCCCTACAGAGCCCAACCAGAAGTGAATAAGAACTCATGACTTTAAACCCTCAGTGGACTTCTCCCTGCGAGCCTTCTGATAGATGCAGGGCGAACTTCCATCTGAGGCCTCAGATTATTATTGTATGTCTGTTGTTATTATTTGTTGATGCATTTTATGATGCGTTTTTGTTTGTATTATCTTTACAAATATATATGACCATAATTGTACACAAGTATTGCGAGTCGTTTGTACCATTATCTCATCTGCCTTAGACGCAATAGCTGACATAGGAACGGTAGGAACTCCGTAGACAAAGAAATTGCCACGACAATATACACACATATACATATATACACATACACACAAAGAAATGAGTTTTGCAAAATGCCAAAAGGGTGAACTCTTTATTTTAAGATACCCCAATATAACACAAATGCCTCCATTATCCCAATGTTATCTGTGTGGCCTCCTTATTAAACCCTGGTACTATGAGAGCAACCTCAACGTTATCAGTGCCTATCCTCCTGGGGAGCAAGGCCTGGCTTCGGGGGGGCCACCACAGCCTCTACTGACCCCCGATTGAATCTTTTATCCCCCCCACCCCACCCTATCTGCCCAACGCCCTCCAAGCCTTCTGCCACTGATCCCCCCATTTCACTTGTCCATCTTTCTGTCTTTATTTATCTCATGGTTTGGTTCTTTCAGGACCAAGAGGACAGGGCTGTTGTGTCGTAGCCAGTCAGGTATGAGGCAATATCTAATTACTCTCTTTGAAGTGAAAAACAAATTTGATAGGCTACTTTTTTTCCACTACTCCTGAATAGTGGCCTTTATTTGAAGAGCAATGCTTATTATACAATTCTGCCATTTATTAATTTTTATTGTGTGTTGTTCTAAAATTTTTGCCCTTTTATTTTATGTTATTTATTTTTGTGGCAAACAAATCGACTACCAAACGTCCAGAAAAAACAATCAGAACAATCAGAAACGGAAAATTGTCCAGTTATGCACAACACATTCACAACACACAAGCGAACATGACTTTTCAATGCAAGGTAACTGAAACAAGCAGAAGATGATGACACTAATCCGTTTTTTATCTCTGAAAAGTGTTGAACAATAGTTGCTCTTTTCATTTAACTTTGGAGGTTGCCATACACTTCTTAGAAACGCCTTACAGGCAGCGAAAGCGCACACTTAACTGTTATTAAAATTGACAAGTAAATGACGATATCAGGGCTGTTGAATATAATGTCTGTGTCTGATGAATATTGTCTGGGGAGATATACACATGCTCCTAAATGCGTAGTGACTTATGCTAATTGACAGCCTTAAGTGGCTTCACAGCAGCTAACAATGGTGACTGTCCCAGGTAGCTGGGGGCTATAGCATAGCAAATAAACAAATAAGTCGCAGTGGTTTTGTGGAGTTTGTGGTGGCACGAATTAATGGAGTAGAACGAATAACATCGGCACTAATGAAAGTTGACAGGCAAACGCCCCCCCAAGTCAGTTTGTTCTAATAGCTCAGACATTAGGCATAGAAAATCTTATTCCGTTATGTGATACACACAACATGCACACACACACACACACACACACACACATACACACACACACACACTCACACACACACACACACACACACACACACACACACACACACACACACACACACACACACACACACACACACACACACACACACACACACACACACACACACACACACACACACACACACACACACACACAAACAACACACACACAAACACAATGTGTTCATGTTGATGTTCTGACGTTCTGTGAATTTTGTCTGAATTTTGACTTTTCTGTCCTTTTTACAATAAATGTTAATTTTGGAATACATCTTTCAATTTCTTTGTCTATTAACTGCAGTTATTCATTTAAACCAGTAGTCTGAGACGTTGTTTACAGGTTAAAAGGGACGTAAATAAAATTTGGTGATGATCAATGGTTTTTGTGTTAATGTAAGGGCAGTTAAAACAGACCCGTCAAATTTGACCGGGAGCACCAAAGTAAGGGGGGGAGAAACGAACACGACACAAAGGTTAACCTATATCATCCAGGAAATACAGCGGCAAACTAGATAGCTATCCACTCTGTTGTTGTTTCATTCTATTGTTTTTATTACTCACTCGTGATAGACCCGTGATTAGAAAAGAATGAGAGAGGAGGCATTACATACCTAATTGATCTCCCATCAGAGGAAGTGACATCACAGATGCAAGTCACAAAAAAAAATGGCGAATCAAACAAACCAATAAGGTTATGTGACAATAGGAAAGATACAAGAGGAAACATTGGTGCGGCATTCTCAAGGTGGAGAACATCGTGAAGCGCTAGAGAGAGAGAGGACTACTGGACTAAAGAGACGCCAACCTCACAGCACGTCTTCTACGAGACAAGTCTCACGTAATACTAACAAAAGTAATAATAGTGTTTATAGTACTATTATTGCTGTTGTTAGTACTATTATTAGTGTTTATTAAACACTAATAATAGAACTAACAACAGTAATAATAGTACTAACAACAGCGATAATAGTGCTAACAACAGTAATGGTAGTACTAACAACAGTAATAATAGTAGGCTACTAACAACAGCGAAAATAGTACTTATAACAGGGATAATAGTACTATCATCAGTAATAATGGTAATAACAACAGTAATAATAGTACTAACAACAGTATAAATAGTAGTAACAACAGCGATAATAGTACCAGCACAGCGATAATAGTACTATCAACAGTAATGATAGCACTAACAGTAATAATAGTGCTAACAACAGTAATACTAGTACGAACAATGATAGTAATGTAAGAAGAAATAATAGTACTAACAACAATACTAATAGTACTAACAACAGTAATAATAGTACTAACAGCAGTAATAATAGTACCAACAGTCAAAATAGTACTAACAGTTAAACAGTTAAAACAGGGCTATTAACAGTAATAGTAGTACTAACAGCAATATCAACAGTAATAATAGCATGCAGTATATTCTTT
Source organism: Melanogrammus aeglefinus (assembly GCA_900291075.1). Taxonomy (NCBI): domain Eukaryota; kingdom Metazoa; phylum Chordata; class Actinopteri; order Gadiformes; family Gadidae; genus Melanogrammus; species Melanogrammus aeglefinus. The sequence continues at coordinate 9,744 of OLKM01004605.1, read as the reverse complement.
ATTTAATAATACTGTTGGAAAACTAACTATTCTCAATATTGATAGCTTATTATTATATGATGTATTATATGATTAAAGCACATGCAGTCATACTGTAAGATCGTCATGTTTTATGAATGAAAACGTGTTTTAATCATTTGTGAGTTTCACCTCACTAATGTTAACGTATAACGGTAAATAACTTCCCTTTGTAATTATATATAATTAGGCTAGGGAATTTGCTTTGTTGGTGTGATAATCTGAATGTTATATGTTTGATAACATTTTAACCTTATGTAGGCTATCAATCCCTGCTTGTGTTCGATACATAATAAGTGAACAAACACACATTTTGCGCTTTTCCTGATCCTGTGCCGATTAAATTCATTCATATTCATGTATCCAGACACAAATGGTGGGTAACGATGGCAAGCCACGATTAAACACACCCACACACACACACAGACACACAGGTGTGTGTCTGTGTTTTTAAGGTCATCTTAAAACGTGCGTTGCAGTGTGCCGAGGCAGCAGCCCCCGTGGTCAGCAGCTGCTGCTCTTGTTTTTCCGAGAGCCAGAGTTCTTGAATGCACTAACGGACAAACGCATGCGCTCTGCCTTGCGCTGGCTGCGGCAGATGAGTGTGTTTCGTACGTGTTCGCGGAAGTCCTCCGAGATAAAGTAGTAGACGAAGGGGTCGATGCAGCTGTTGAGGCTGGCCAGGCACAGGGTGGTGATGTAGAAGCCGTAGCCGGTGATGGTTCTCTGGTCCAGCAGGAGGCCGTAGTGCACCAGCAGCATGATGTTACTGGGACTGAAGCACACCAGGAACATGACCAGCACGGTGATGATCAGCAGACCGCCTTGCGTCGCTTCTTGGCGATGGCCTCGTCCGTCATGGAGCTCCACAGGGCCTTGAGCATCAGCACATAGGCCACCACACACACCGCCACCGGAACTATGAATCCAAGGATGCCCATGGTCAGGAAGTAGCCGGCTGCCAACTCCCTCTGGCTATGAAGGGTGACGTCATGGCACGTAACGAGGTCCATGTTGCCAACCCTCACCGTCTGGTCGTACAGGAAGAGGGGCGTGGTTAGGACCCAGACCGCCAGCCAGATCAACACAGAGACGGCCACGCTCACAGTGTTGTCCTTTCGTTGCCGTGACAATGGCTGGATGACACCCCAGTAGCGCTGAATGCTGATGCAAGCGATGAAGGCGGTAGAGCAGTACATGTTGGCGTAGAAGAACCCCACTAGGACCTTGCACAGACCCTCGCCGTAGATCCAGTTATTGCCGTTGAAGTGGTAGGCAATCTTCAGAGGGATCCAGATGACAAAGAGCAGGTCACACAGCGCCAGGTTGGCCATGAAGATGGAGGACGGGTTCCTCTTCTTGGTCCGGAATAGAAACACCCAGAGGGCCAGAGCGTTGGCAGGCAGACCCACGACAAATACGATGATGTAGACGATGGGGAGGAAGACTGTGGTCAGCGGACTCTTCAAGACCGTTTCATCTCTGACGCTGATGCTCACATCTTTGACGAGGTTGTTCACACTTTTATTGCTGTTGTTCACACTTTTGGCTCGGACTTCACCAGAAAAGCCTCGATCGTCATCTGGAATCAAATACAAAGAAAGTATTGCTGTGTCCAACTGAAAGTTACACTTTAAAAGACATATTCACTGCCCAAGGTAAACTTTTACTTTTAAGGTGAATGCTTCTTTTAGGTTTTTAGGTGAATGCCCCTTCCATAATTTTTCACCTAGAGACTCTATTTTTCTCTATCATTCTCTATCAGACTCTATCATTCTAATTTTAAAATGTTTAGATAGCTTGGAATCAACACACATTTTAAGCGGACTGACGTCGGCCGCTTAAATTTCTTCCTGAAAGTTTAACTTTTTTCAACGCTCCGTATGGCAAAAAAAACCAACGCAGGGAGAGGTGTTTAAAAAAACGGGCGTGACTTTTTCCAGAGACGCGATCTGCTCCATAGGAATATAATGTAAAACAACCGCTGGCAGATTTAAAAAAAACGCTAGATGTGAACACGGCCTAACTTCACATTTTTGTATTGCAGTCATAGGCGTCAATTACGCCGGGGACGCCGGGGACGCGTCCCCAGCAGATTTTGTCAAGATGCATTTTGTTCCCACCACTTGTGAAAAAAAAATATATAGGCCTATCGACTTGAATTATTATGGATTATTACACGGGTCTTCTCAAAGCCGTGGAACACTCCGTTCCATTGCATGGGCTCTTCACAACATCCAGCGGTGAATTATATTTGATAATTCACCGTTGCTAAAAGCCGTTTCCACACCAAGTGCGAATTTCCGTGCGCGATTATTCACACCGAAACCGAGCTGCAGGATTTTCCTTGATACTTGCGAGATTCTTTCGGCACACACGAAACGAATTTCATTACGAACAAAATAAGATTCAAGCTAATGACTGTGTGTTACATCTGCGGAATATTGACGTCTTGCGCACACTACAGGGCCTGAGCCAGGAACTCGTTCGTCTTGTTAACGGATCTCAAAACAATCACAAAATTCTAGTAAAACTCACTTTTTGGTCGTCTGCCGAGCATTCCTATGTTATAACCATGGTGTGGATGACACTTACACTGCTGTAGTGATCGCAAATGCAATATCGTTTGGGCTAAGCTTGCTGTATGTGATGATCTACTTGACCGTCTACTTCTATCACAAAATCTAGCGAAAGACTAATCATTTTGACTGTAGCTTCCAAAGCACTACCCTAGTGCTTTATAACGATAACTATAAGTGTTGTTGACGAGCATAGGTCTAGCTCCTAATTCGGTAAGTGTAAGCGAACAATATCCTATGGCTCTCGGATTTATGCGCAGAAGCTTGCTCAAGCATCCACCACTTGGTAACGACATGAAAAATAGAAATCTACTTTGATATTGTCCTATTTTTGTACATAACCCAAAAAATGCCTTTAATCTAATCGTCTCATTTTTGAGGAACAGTTTATCTATAGGATGCTTCTAGCTGTTAACTCTTGGCTCTGCAACATGACATGCGTGATGGCCTATTTATGATAGGATAAAGAGACTATGAGTTTTGCAAACACACAGTAGTATTATTATTCAACAACTGTACAATCTGAAAAACTGGAGCTCATCCATAGAAATAATGATTGGGGTATGGTAAAACCACATGGGAATAAGGCAAACAAATAAAATGATGGTGATGAATGTGGTTAAGAATGAAAACAGGAACACGAATCAATAAATACACCAGAGGTGGTCCAGTTAAATGTCACAAACTTCCTTAGTGCCCCTTCTAACTTGAAGAACAGCCGCGACGGACACGGGTGATATTGCCAGGGGACCGCTGCCAGCAGGGCGATGCAAAGAACACTGGCGGAGGGTATCCCGGAACCGCATGGGCTCAAGTGAATCGCGTCTTTTTTTTTTCGTTTTGGCGAAATTAGAACACCAAGAATGCGAACATATCGCACCCAGACTCAGTGTGCATGCGCTCACCCATGCGGAAAAATTGCTTGCACGGACTATTTTCCGCAAAATTCCGGGTCTGCCGACCAATTTCGTATCGCGGACCGAGTGTGAAACGCGGCCTTTACGGTATAATTGAAATGACTGCGTGCCTAACTTTTCAACTGCCTTCGTGTGCTAAGCGACGTCAACGTGCCCTGTTGGCAGGGACTATTTCTGGCTAGGTGATCCCACAACTACGAAGCTGGTAAAAATTAATTGTAAAAGTTTGGTTTCGTTTGGACATAGCCGTGTAACTAAACAAGAGGTATAGAAGTCGCCGGTGCACTTATTCGAATTTAAAGCCCCATTCAGTGGAACCGCCAAGACCGACCTTACGCTGCGCGGTCGGCAGGGTACTGCTTTGCCCCTCGTCGGGGATATATGTTTTCACGAGTAAAATGAACCGGCATTCTAGAGATTATTCCCTTACTATAACAACGGCTCTTCCCAATGTTGCTGTAAACTGGTGGGCTTTCTAACGTCTCGGCCAGCTGTCCCAAGTAGATTGTTTCGTTTATATATACGGGCTCTTCCTCACATACAGGTGGAAGACGCGCACGTGCATTTCGGACGCTGTCAAGGAAAGGTTGTTTTTTTGCCTTCATGATTTTTTGATAGCTTTCAAGTGCCGGCTGTTTAACTGCAATTGATAGTCGGGGAGTTCAGTCTCGTGAACCACCAGAAAGACTTTTGAGTCATTCTTCTCTGCTGGAATTCTGGAATAATGGTGGGGATGCCAAAGCGTTTTGGTCAGAATGCCTGATGTAGGCTAGTGTGAATGAATGCGGTTGTAAATTAGACAGCCAGCTCATGATTACGGTCACCGATGCAAACAAATACTTTTTATTTTCAATTGACGACCTTGTCTAGGTGCTGTGTGTTACACGTTAGGCCCTTCTGAACTTAAACACGGAGTTAATTTCCTTACTTTAAACTTTTTAATGCGTAGCACCAATATCACCGCTGGCACTTTACGGGCGATCCCTGGACGCCATCTCCAAGTGCGTGACGTAAACAGCCGCGTTCTAGCGCCTCGGAAGCTGCTCGGAACCTCCCCTGGGTTTAGTTCTCTGGACGGAATAAACGTAGAGGCCTCCCACGCGCGCTTCTCTTGCTGCCGTCGCCTCCAAGCGCAAAACACACAACACCAAACCACAACACACACACACCACACAACACACAACACACACAACCACACACACACACACACACACCACAACCACACACACACACACACGCACGGCACGCCACGCCACGCACCGCACCGCAGCACCAACGCGGATTAATTCCGCCGCTAATAACAAAACTTCGTTGCGCGGACTCTGGGAGAAGTGAAGGTAAATACTCGCCTCTGATAGATTTTGAATCTTTGAGAACACGCTTTCACGGGCGCACACCTTCACACAACCCAGGCAGGACATCCAGGACGGACCACAGACCACACCACTCATTCCGGCTCCAACCGATGTAAAAAAAAAAAATAGAACGCACCCAGTGACCTTTTTGATGAGTGAAATCTGTACTTGTTAAATAGTAATAAAACGACTAACTCCCGTGTTGGGTCCGAAGGCCAGTAGCCTAGGTGCGTAACGCGTTACTGGCCATCCCCACTCGGTCATAATCTTATGTCCGATGCTTTTTTGGAAAACGTTTCCTTTTCTTTCATAAAACATGCCAGGACAGATTTTGGTATAATTATTTTATTCCTTTAATAAAGTAGGGCCTAAGCTGCATAGTTTCATGCCGTCTTTTCAGAATCCTTTCCGATACCCGGCGCTAAAGAGAAGGAACAAAAAGACGTCTGCCATCCTCATTCTGAAAATGTAGCCTACTTCCGAATGGGCGTCCCTCATGTCCCCAAACACATTTCAAACAAAACCTGACGCCCCATGGCGTACGCCTTTACCCAACTGTCAATGCGCCCTATACCCGATTTCCAAAGTAGGCCGGGTTTGAATTCCACTGCGGCGGGTTCTATCTCTTATATCCATCTAACCAAAAGATATTCGAATTACTTTGTCCTGTCTCCAAAAAACTCTGATCTCACTAAAAGGCTAGCAAGCACGAAACAGCATTATCAAGCGAGATGCGCTACTATTTTGAGGAAGAAAGATAGCCGGGACGTTGGGAACTTGGCCAAACATTTTGCAACAACTTATTCTAACATCTGCGCATTATGGGCAGCGTCCAACACCAGTCGCTCACTCCCCTATCGTCAAATGTGGTGACCATGGCCAAGGGATCCCTGGCGTCATATTTTCCAACGAAAAAACCTTCTTTCGTCGTTTATTTCAACCGCCGGGGGGTCCGGCAGATTAGGACATTCATATTATGCCTATTTGCGTCGTTCTTTCAACGCCGGGGAGTCAATCCAGATAAGACATTCATCGGTTAAATCCCTTCACCTCGAGATATAGGACGAAAGGAAATCGATGTCCAATCAACGGTGATGCCCGTCACGTTAATTGCGCCGTATGATTTGTTTGGATCATTGCATATAAAACAAAAAAATCGCAGCCGGCATGATTAAGAGAGCATCTACCTTTAGGTTACTTTGATCTTGCATAATTCTTACTTCAGCCAACCCGTATATCACCCCCAATGAAATAGATTAGGCCTACGTTGGGCCACCTCGCAATGCGTAGGCCTACTATTAAATTCTTTCATGAATGGGGAAAAGGCAATATTTTAGGACCATTCCCACCATTAACGTGTTGTCTAAATAACCATTTCTAGACGAGGAAATAATACCTTTTTACTTGCATAAATCCTCAGTGATGGGTGTTCTGATCTTTAATATGGATTAGGAAGGATTTTATCCGCTCGCTTCGCAGTGCATGGTCAACGACGTCAAATTCTGCCTATGACGCTGCCTTCGATAAACGCTCCACGTGTTTTCTGCGGGTTCTGTGTTATTAAAGCCGTATACTTTATGTAAACTTATTTATGATATTTCCTCTTTGTTTTGATAACCACGTAGGCCTATATCTGAGAGCCAAACCAGTCGCCCCCAAAAGCATACGTTGACCAGCTGTACGTTTTCGTAACACCTGGATTACGTCGCACGTTTCAACATTAACAATAGGCGTGTTACACACCACACACACGCACGCGCGGCGGCGCGATCTGCGGCTATCTCACCCAAAAAACGATACGGCTAGCCTCGGAATGCCTTCAAGGTTCTAATGACCGCGCCCTCCACAGGCCACAACAGTTTGAAGGCAGATAGGCCCAGCTGGACAATGGAAGAGAGGGCAGGCGGAGAGAGGACAAGAGTTCTTTAGAAAAGGGAACACTGGTGCCATTTTTAGAGAAGGTCTCTGAAAAAAGCTCTTTGAGGCCTAATATTTGTATTGCTTTTTTTCCTCTTTGTTCAGAATCTCGGGAAAATCCACTATTAAAAATGCACCCCATTAAATGTTCTTTGGTTCATTTGGGATACCTGGACGTAATTTCTAGGTTTGAGTAGTTTGAGGCGCGCAGGCTCCCTACATGCCTCTAATAAGTATACCTTACATGAAAACCAAATAGCGCGGGTAGTATCCACATTAATTGCGTTAAAATCACAGTAAATAAAACAACACGTACGAAGTGATTTTTACAAATGACAGCCAGCTAGGTGTTGAGCATTCTATTTGCGTTCTCAGACCTTAAAAAAGCAAAAACTTTTATTTTCTTATTACCCAGAACGGCGCGGCTTATTGACTCAACACTTTTCACGCGCAACGTAAAAGACGCAAAGGGAGCGGGCCGAATCAACCAGAGACAGGGGTGCGGAGAACGTCGATAAGATCAGCCTTGCAACCTGGCAGTTCCAATTGCCAAGTCGGTTCCGAAATTTTGATGATGTATAGATATTATTCTACATAGAGCCATTATTTCCCCTGGCGCCGTTCCAGATATCCCCGCTTGGAATTATGGGGGAAACATTTTCGTCGTTAACGAGGAAACTTTCCGGACGTCGCGAATAACATTGTTTCCCCCATGTAAGTCCCTTTGCGATGTTGAAACCGCTGTTCTTAAAATTAACTACTATCGATTAAACTGTGTTTCAGAAGGAATACGTTAAGGGAATCTGATGCACGGTTCCAAAGCGTATGGACCAGAAGACACGAAGTCACTTAAATCAATAATGAAGCAGATTTATAATAAATATTGTCTTCTGGCCCTACTTTAAACCCGACAAGCAATACCAACCAATCACTCCACGAGAATTCACAACAGACAAGCCTGGGCCTGATTGACAGCCGGGACTTACGCTTTCGGCCATAGGACTTTTTGATATGTTGGAGGAAAAAAACATAGAAAACCAGGAACTTAAGAAACACATCAAGGGCTTCATGCGGCTTGTTCTTCGATTTATTCAGAGACCTCCGGTTACAGTCTTCCCGCAGTTGGTTCTGACGCCGGTGTGACAGTTGATTGAGCGAGCGCAACATTGGATATGTTGGCATTATATTTAGGCTATATGGTCTTGATCGCAGTCTCCATCTCCACCCAGTTGCTGGAGATGGTATTTCAGTGTGTTTCATTTAGGCTAATTTAAATAGGACAATAATTCTCCATAAGTGGACGAGGGAGGGGAAAACAAATTCCAGCACCGGCCCCAATAAAAGCTAAAGAGCAAGTGGTTAAAAAACACCCATGTTAGTTTCCTTATTTTCAGACGTTATTGTTATTGCAAAAAAACAGTCAATCGTGGCAAAGTTCTGAGTGCAAACTATATATTTTTCAAAGAGTGAAACAGACAGACACGCACGAACGGAGGACACCAGATCGTTTAGGCCTACAGTTCATGAACGCATCCGTCTTTAAGCATTTCATTGTGCAATATCTTCTTTCAAGGAAAACACACCACACAACAGTTTTTGGTTGTTAAAAGGAAAAATAAAAAGGAATAAATCGATGTTTTTTTAAATGATTTGGTTTATTCAGTTTCACTTCAAAACCCAAGTCCTATCAAATGAAAGAACTGATGTTGATGATGAACATTTACACGAGCGCGCCACTTTATCGGGGGGTCAAGCCGGTTAGAGACAGACGAGCACGGAAGCCCCAGTGCCCATGGATGTTGGCTCGCCGTGACCACGCGGCACTGCTGCGATCGCCTAGGACGGGCCAAATATGTTTATTATATACCTTAAATTAATTAATTAATTAAACAATTATGACGGAAACAGAGCGAAATGAAACCAACCATACTGGGTCGGTCAAGGAAGAGGACGGAAGGACCAGGTTTGCTCATTATCACTCTCGCGCCCCTTACACCGCCACGACAACGAAGGAGTTGTTCTTTAATTCGCTCAAAAACATGGACTATGAACACGCTAGACCTCGGAAGACCGCTCTCCCCCCAGTCGATGCTTTGTCAACAACAATGAAATACTATAACAACAATACAACAATGAACACACAAACCATTAAAATATTTCCCGAACCCATTAACCCCTAACACAGAACAAACTCGAAAATAAACCCCCCTTTTGTCAAACGGACAAACCCCAACTCCCCAGAACCCCCCGCGGCTCCAAAACATGCGCCCACACCCGTTGATCGCCACACAAGCCCCCCACCTCAGGCGGTCAGACGTCCCGACGAACCCCATCATCGGTCACATAGTCTCTCAAAGTGTTAGGGGGGCCGGCGCCACCGGTTCGGCCCGCTGAAACCCCCCGAGGCCGGCAGCTGCCAAGTCAACGGCCCTCCCGGGGAGCCAGCAGGGACAAGAAGAGTCGCCCAGGGGAACTCGCGAGTGGCCGTTCCGCCTCCTCACCAGCAGCAACCCGGGGCGAGGGGGCTGTACGGCGACTAGTCTGTTCCTGGTGCAACACCCACCACGCCTCCATCGAAGCCACCGGCATCCGCAGCTGTACCACAAATTCAGACAACTCTGTCGAGATTCCCCTGGCCCCTCGCCGGGGCTCCGTTAGTTTGGGGCAAGGGACCCCCCTCTGTCTGACCGGGGCGCAGTACACGGCCACACCTGTCCCTGGTGTGAACGTTGTCCCCCGGCAGCGGTGTCCATGCAGCCCTCTGGTCTCTGCCCTCACCCCTGAGGGCAGACTTTACGCCTGCAAAGCCTTGCGCAGGGGACTTGTGTAGTCCGGTCCACGAGCAGGCGGATCCATCAGGCCTGCCGGGAAAATACGGCCGCATTAGCCACACCACCCCAGCGATCTCAAGGCCTATGTGGAAACCCCGACAACCAGTTCCACCGGTGTCCGGAGCTC
>OLKM01004604.1:15000-21248 GCA_900291075.1 Melanogrammus aeglefinus | reverse complement strand
AGCGAGAGAGAGAGAGAGAGAGCAAAAGGGAGAGAGGGAGAGAAACATTAAACAGTGGATTGATTTTCTTCTAAAATGCCAGTGACAGGCTCAATGTTACACTAAGAGTTCACATCACAGTTTGTCGGTTAAACAATTTTACAAGTGAATCCGGTTCATAAAAACCCCTTTGAGCTCAGCTTGGGATGAAACCAGCCCACTTAATAACCTATATGATCCTAGTTCAGCCCGATGGCATCGGTAGAACACACAATGACATTATTAGAACACACAAAGACATTGTCAGAACTCACAATGACATTGTCAGAACACATGCGACAATTTCAGAACCCTGAACAACATCATCAGAACGCACAACGTCATTGGAACACTGATTGACAGCATCAGAACACGTGACATCCTTGGAACACTCAATGGCCTCATCAGACGACACGACGACTTCGATGGAGGATTCTGCAGGCGGACCGAACTCTCGGTGGACCACTCCGCCCCGTCGCCCTTCAATGACCTGCAGCTCGTCCCCCGACACCAGCACCCAGGAAGTGACCCCGGCGAGCAAACGCGCTGACTCACCGCGTCCGGGAAACGGGGACGGTACAGACGGACGGGGGACGGGGGATGTTGGGCCAGACGTACATTTATCGGAGTGGACGCGGTTGAGGGGGGGCTGTCAGTTCAGAGGGCCATTAGATTAAATATTTAAGGTGACGAGTCAGGACGGGTCACGTCAGAGTCGGGACTGAAGTGAACAGGGCGGGGCTCTGCGCTCACCGGGGTGGCCCGCCTGACGCCACACCAGGGTGTAGACAGGAGGAACCGTCTTCTCATGACAACATGTTTTTGGGGCGCCAGTTGATGTATTCAGCAGCATCATCACCCCCCCCAATCCATTTTTAAACCTCTCTCTCTTTTAAACCTTGAACCGCTCTATCAAACTATTCTCATCAGACACTGAAAACCTCTAGAATCAATGTTAATCGTGTGCGTGTGTGTATGTGTGTGTGTGTGTGTGTGTGTGTGTGTGTGTGTGTCTGTACGTCTGTGTTCCTGCAGTGCCCCCTGCAGGCCAAACAGGGGATATACGGTCGTGTGGTTTCCCGTACCTGCGCTAACGGTGATGGCCTCCATGAACTGCTCTCTCCAGGAGTTGGTGCCCACCACCAGTGCCAGGTTGGTCTTTTTGATCAGCTTGTCCACCGTGTTCTAGACGGAAAGACAAACGAAGGGAGATGAGAAGTTTATTCACGTGAAGTACCGGGTCTTCACCACAAGGTGGCGGTGGCGTACAGACGCAGAAACCATGGAACTGCGGGGTCTGACCGAGCAAACGGAAACCAGGCAACACGCGGGATGGCTGCGATATGTTAAATCTTAACGTCTGCTCTGCTTGCTGAGCAACCTCTGTCACCTGGCATCCATATTCTCTTTGATAATTCTGTCATTCATGTTCTATTCACCGAAACCTATGGACCCCGGGTGTCTCTTTCCTGGGTACAGGTGTTGGATCGTGTGATTGGTCGATAGAGTCAGCCCGCTCATTTGTTGTCAGGGAAAACGGGGTGGTAAGCTGTAGCTAGCTAGACTGGTTCTGACCAGTTCTGAATGTTATGACACTGAAACTGAATGAGACTGGTTCTGACTTCTTCTCCAGCCGGTTTGGACTGGTTCTGACTGCCTAAGACTGGACTCAATGGTTTTGACCGGTCCGGACGGGAACATTTCCCACCTTGAACTCATAGGACTCCTCGATGATGACTTCCATCTTGGCGAACTCCCCCAGCACCGGTTTGCCCATCTCCGCGATCCGCTTGGCTTCCTCCTCGTCTGATGAGAACTTCCTGTCGTGCCCGTCTGGGGGAGGAAGAAGAGGGAGCGACGGGTGAGCAGGAGGGAGGAAGGAGAGAAAGTAGGCCGTTGTTTAAAAACAAGAGTTTAAACAGAGTTCCAGAAGTTTCCTTTTATCTTGTTGCACCTCTCAAAGAGGAAGTGATGACACGCTCCGGGGGAGCTTATAGGTTTGTTTAAAGTTGCATTATGTTCTAAGCTTAAGTAAAAAAGGTTTTTAATTAAACATCAATACTTATGTCTGTCTGTTCGTCCATCCATCCATCCATTAGAGAGAGAGAAACAGATAGATGGATGATCTGTCTGTCTCCACCACTTGAACAGAGCGCCTTTTACTTCATATTACAGAGAGAGCTCTCTAGCGTAGCGTGAGCTACACAGCGGCCCCCAGCATCAACCCACTGCTCCCTCCCTCTATCGAGAGAGGGAGAGTGAGGGAACGTGTCTCCGGAGTACCCCCTCTCCCTCCCTCTGGGATCCGCCTCACTGGGCGACGTGGTGTCAACACCCAGCGCTCCCTTGTGACATCATCATGCTCGCTGTTAAATATTTACACAAGGACCCCTGGGGTCGGAGGCTAGTGGGGCTGCAAGAACTCACACACACACACACACACACACACACACGCGCGCTGACAGGCACTGATGCATGTACGCACACACAAGCGCACACACACACACTCACTCCATAATCCCCTCACCCGCACTCAGACAGACGCAGGCACACACACACACAGACACACTCCATCACCCCCACACGCGCTGACAGGCACTGATGCATGTACGCACACACAAGCGCACACACACACACTCACTCCATAATCCCCTCACCCGCACTCAGACAGACGCAGGCACACACACACACAGACACACTCCATCACCCCCTCAACCACACACACAGACACACACACATTTAGAACGACACATGCAACCACCATCCACTCCATCACACACACGGACATACAGACAGACGCATGAATACACACAATCACACACAGACACACACACAGACAGACACACACACAAACATTGAGACGGACGCATGCAAAACACCATCCACTCCATCACCCCCTCACACACACATGGACATATATGTCCACGTGTGTGTGACACGTGTGACAGACATACAAGCACTCACTCCATCACTCCATCAATCACACAGACACAAACACACACACACACAGACGCACGCACACACACACAGACAGACACACACACACACACAGACATAAAGACCGACAGACACACACACAGACATATAGACCGACGCATACCAACCCATGCCTTCATCACTCCATCACTCCTCCACACACACACACACATGCATGCCAACATGCCCGCGCCCTCAGAGTTAGTGCATTGATAAGGCGAGAGCAGCCCGTTCCCCCGGGCCCCGCCGGCCCGCCTGACGCAACTCCTGCTCCTCAAGCCCAGGGATGGATGATCCAACCTTTCGCTCGCACTAAGCCTCCCCCCCCCCCCCCGACACGACACAAACACAACAGCATTCCTCACGCAAAGGTCAGTCACCGTGGCGGGCGCGGGGCAGCAGACTGTATCTCGACAGTTATCAAGCGCTGCGGGTGCGTTCTCGACGGGGCGACATCACTTACAGCTCGGGCGGTTCATTCATTACGGCTTTATGATTAATTCATCGGCCGATTGGCTCCGCGTTCGTCATTAGGGAGCAGATAAAAAGGGTTTGGATGGCGGGTGCTAACGACGGCGTGTGGTGGGTGTGTGAGCTAGGACGCTAACACGCGCTCTTTACACGTTAGGACTTGTGTACGTCAGCTGAGATGGTAATCACCGGGGCTCACGTCAACCATCTGTCGGTAGGCATCGGGACAAACGCGTTCCTGATCGCCAACTGTTACTCATGCAGCACCACGCCAATGCTGATTGGGTATTTCAGGGCCCAGCCACGACAAACTCTTAACAGCCAGATTCATTAGTGTTTCATGTCCCAACACAGGCAGCAGAAAGAGAGAGAGAGAGAGAGAGAGAGAGAGAGAGAGAGAGAGAGAGAGAGAGAGAGAGAGAGAGAGAGAGAGAGATAACAGTGAGAGAGAGAGAGAGAGAGAGAGAGAGAGAGAGAGGGGGGGGGGGACAGAGAAACAGAGAGAGAGAGAGAGACAGAGAGACAGAGAAACAGACGAGAGAGAATGGAGAGAGAGAGAAGAGAGAGAGAGAGAGAGAGAGAAGAGAGAGAAGAGAGAGAGAGAGAGAGAGAGAGAGAGAAAGAGAGGAGAGAGAGAGAGAGAGAGAGAGAGAGAGAGAGAGAGAGAGGGGGGGGACAGAGAGAGAGAGAGAGAGAGAGAGAGAGAGAGAGAGAGAGAGAGAGAGAGAGAGAGAGAGAGAGAGAGAGGGGGGAGAGAGAGAGAGAGAGAGAGAGAGAAGAGAGAGAGAGAGAGAGAGAGAGAGAGAGAGAGAGAGAGAGAGAGAAAGAGAGAGAGAGAGAGCATTAGGTTCACAACAACAATCCAAATCCATTTAACAATCAAAACAAGCTGATTTGAGATGGCCGACCGGCCCAAAATGTTATACCACCGCAGATCCAAGGGGAGCTGAGAGCCAGTCCAGGAGACGGTAGGAGACGTTACATGATTAGAGATGCTCTAGAGATGTTATAGAGACGTTGGCGGTATGTTATAAAGATGCTCTAGACATGTTAAAGATATGTTGGAGAGATGCTATAGATATGTTATAGAGATCCCCTTTAGATGGTATAGAAAAGCTCTAGATATGTTATAAAGATGTTATAAAGATGCTTTAGAGAGGTTACAGAGGTGCTCTAGAGATGTTATAGAGATGTTACAGAGATGTTATAGAGATGCTCGAGATGTTATAGCAATGTTGTAGACATGTTATAGAGATGCTCTAGATCTGTTAGAGAGATGCTCTAGATCTGTTAGAGAGATGCTCTAGAGAGGTTATAGAGATGCTCTAGATCTGTTAGAGAGATGCTCTAGATCTGTTAGAGAGATGCTGTAGATACGTTATAGAGATGCTCTAGATCTGTTAGAGAGATGCTCTAGAGAGGATGCAGACCACTTACCTCCGGACAACAACAGGGCTACAGAGGGTAAGGGGAGGAGGGGGGGGGGAGACAGAAAGAGCAAATGAGCAGCGGCATTGGAGGGGAGGGGAGGGGTAGGGGAGAGGGAGGGATGGAGAGAACGCAGGTTCAAAGAAAACACCAAAGAAGGTGCAAAAGTCCAATACACAGGTCCTTGGTGGTATGGAAGAGCAGGAGTAACTAGGAGTAAAGGAGTAGAGTAAGTGGCAGTAACTAGGAGTAAAGGAGAAGGTAGGAGTAACTAGGAGTAAGTGGCAGTAACTAGGAGTAACTAGGAGTAAAGGAGAAGGTAGGAGTAACTAGGAGTAAGTTGGAGTAACTAGGAGTAAAGGGGTAGGTAGGAGTAACTAGGAGTAAGTGGCAGTAACTAGAAGTGAAGGAGTAGGTAGGAGTAACTAGGAGTAAGTGGCAGTAACTAGGAGTAACTAGGAGTAAAGGAGAATGTAGGAGTAACTAGAAAAAGGTGGCAGTAACTATTAGTAAAGGAGTAGGTAAGAGTAACTAGGGGTAAAGGAGTAAGAAGGTAACAAACGCAGGACTGTAGGAATGAAGGTCAGTGAAAGGCGATGTGTGGATGAAACCGCCTCCTGTTTCATACCGTTGGTTCCGTGGCACAGAGGAAGGCATAAGCGATGGTGTGACTCGATAGCTTTTATATCGCAGCTTTGAGACCCGTTTAAGATGAATTGCTCTTTTTGTTTGGAAAAGCTAAGCGGTAATGGCATGACATCATTTGAACTTAATTAAGCAGCACTGAACATGTGTGAAACATACACGGGTAATTAGGCAAGTCGTTTGAGAGCCAGCCGCGGGTCAGAAGGAACCAACCAAAGTTAACACTCAAGTTGTCAGGCTTGAACGCAAGGATCCCATTTCCTGTGAATTCCCTCTCTACTTATGTGCATTCTCTCTCGTCTACCGGTGCATTCCCTATCTACTTCCTGTGCATTCCCTCTCTACATCCTGTGCATTCCCTCTCTACTTCCTGTGCATCCCCGGCGTCGCCAACCCAAGTGCCTAAGTCCTTAGAGAGAGATATAGAGAGAGCATTACCCGTAGAAGGTAAGAGGGTGTGACTGACATGTACTTGAAGGACAGAGAGAGAGAGAGAGAGAGAGAGAGAGAGAGAGAGAGAGAGAGAGAGAGAGAGAGAGAGAGAGAGAGAGAGAGAGAGAGAGAGAGAGAGAGAGAGAGAGAGAGAGAGAGAGAGAGAGAGAGAGAGAGAGAGAGAGAGGGAGAGAACGAGAGAGAAAGAGAGAGCACGAGAGAGAGAGAAAGAAAGAGCGAGAGAGAAAGGGAGTGCACAAGAGAGAGAAAGGGGGAGA
>OLKM01004604.1:0-10000 GCA_900291075.1 Melanogrammus aeglefinus | reverse complement strand
TCCTCCTCCCTCTCCTCCTCCTCCGCCTCCCTCTCCTCCTTCGCCTCCTCCGCCTCTGCTCCTCCTCCTCCCCCTCCTCCTGCCCCTCCCTCTCCTCCTCTTCCTCTCCTCCCCCCCCCTCCTCCCCCTCCCTCTCCTCCTCCTCCCTCTCCTCCTCTTCCTCCCCCCCTTCTCCTCCTCCTCCTCCTCCTCCTCCTCCTCCTCCTCCTCATCCCCTGCCCATCAGGGATCAGGGTCGCGACCTTCCTGCTGTGCTTCACCGCATCGCCTTCAATCCTTACTTAAGTACCCATTAGGTCCTTACTTAAGCCCTTACTTAAGTCCTTACCTCACTTTTCCCCCTCCGCTGTTTACTTTGGTCTTTGTTTGTCGGCGCCCATTCGAGGGAGCGGGTGCGTGGGGTGGGGGGGGGGGACAGAGCCACCGCTGGGAGGGGGCTACGCGAGGTTGTAATCACAATCAGCACTAATTGAAGAGAGCGTGTGCGCGGTTCTGGCCGCCGTAGCGCCGCGGTGCCGGATTAGCATTTAATTGCGTGTTGGTACAATCAGAGCTGTGTTGACAGCTAGCTTAAGTGCCGCGGGGCGAAAACAAAGGAAAAGCTCTGTGACTTTGAGAAATAACGCTTCCCACCACACATGCACAAATAAACGATGGCCACCATTTTGAGAATGGACACCTGGTCTTCCACGCCGGCCAGACTGATTTCCACATCATTGACTGACTTTCAGAGAGTTTTACTGTCGGTCTTATCTAAACTTTTGAATTCCTTCCTCTTTATTTTCGTTTTATCGTCGTTACACATGGGTCCATCCGGACCTGTTTGCGTGTGTGTGCTGATAAGTGTGTGTGTGTGTGTGTGTGTGTGTGGGTCGGTGTGTACACACACAATACACAAACACACACACACAAACACACACACACACACACACACACACACACACACACACACACACACACACACACACACACACACACACACACACACACACACACACACACACACACACACACACAGCAGGTCACCTGAGCGGGAGAGTCCTAGGAGTACATAATGAGTGGAAACACACCGTTCTTTAAATAGTCCAAACCGAACCATCGCGGTGCAGTCTGTTTAGTGGGTCCCCCGACGCTAACCCACGAGCCCCCAGTGGCGTTCAACACACATCCCTTCCTCAGAACATTCCAGAGTTATTAAGGGAAGAGTTCGTACACGATGGAATATTCCGCCTAGCGTGAACCCAGGGGCTGGTGAGGTACGGGGGGCATAGGAGTCCTAACCCAACCTGGAGAACACTGCTTACTTTCCCCCCCCCCCCCCCCCCGATGCTCCACCTCCTCTTCCTCCTCCTCCTCCTCCTCCTCATCTCACCACCTCCCCCCAGACATCACAGTTATCCCAACACCTTCTCTTAACACCCTCCCACTCCTCACCTCCCCTGAGGCGGCACTGTCATCCTCGCCTCCTTTTCACCTTCCCTCCTCCTCCACCTCCCCCTCCCCTCTCCATCACACCACCTCCCCCTCCCCTCTATATCCCAGCTCCTCCTCCTCCACCTCCCCCTCCCCCTCTCCATCACACCACCTCCCTCTCCCCTCTACAGCCCCCCCCTCTCCTTCACCCCTCCTCACCTCCACCTGACCTCCTGACCTCCCATACATCACCCTCCCTCTCCTGCATCCAATCACAGCGACCGGACCCCCCCCCCCCCCCCCCCCTTCCGTCCGGACAGGGGTAAACATCAGAGCCTCTGAGTGCCTCATAGCATCCTCCTCGCTCAGGTGTCCGGGGGTGTGTCCGGGGGTGTCGAGCCCCCCCGGACACCTGTTTCTCATCCCTCTTTTTTTTTTTTCTCATTCCTCTCTCTTTATCGATCATTATCTATCCCCCTCTCTCCCTGTCTCTCTCCCCTTCTCTCATCGACCTCTCACTGACCTCTCATCGACACGGATGGGCAAATCAACAGGAAGTGGCGGTGGAGCAGGAGGAAGTAGAAGCAACGTGGTCGTGAATGTCATCTTACGACACGCATAAGAAGCCTTCACTTTGTAGTGGAGACGACCACAACCTCGTGACACGCAGGCCTTTATGAAACACATCCTCATGGGCTCTTACATTTACATTTAAGGCTTCTTGGAGACGCTTTATCCAAAGCAACTTACAACAATAAGTACATTTGTCAGAAGAAAGACAAACTATATATCTATATTATATATATATATATATATATATATATATATTATATATATATATATATAATATATATATAATATACTATAATATATATATATATATATATTATATCGACAATATCGCTGTCGGTACAGTAAGGACATTCATAAAACCAAGTGCCAAGCACCAACAATCTCTAGGTTAACCCATTCCCTGTACACAACAAATAAAGCTAGGATAAGATGCTATAAGATGCTAAGCGCTGTCTTTCAGTGCAGGGACGTACAACATACGAGTGTCTAAGAGGGGTGTGGGGGGAGTAAGGGGGGGAGACTATGCAGAGTCGAGGTGAACTCTGAACAAGTGAGTCTTGAGGTGCTCTTCTGGTGCCGCTACGGACCGGACGGTGAAGGCAGAGGGGAGGTGGGTCGGGCGAGATAGGGGATGACTTGTGGACATGTGTGGACATTGACCCGTTTAGCACTAGCCGATTGAGTCAACTGTAATCCTATTCCAAACCACATACATTATGTCAACACAGGGTTAAGTACACGGTTGACATTGAAGAGCAAACGATGGATGATTGTGTTCAAGGTCTCTCCCTCTCTCTCTCCCACTCTCTCCGTCTCTCTCCCCCCCCTCTCTCCCCCTCTCTCTCTCTCCCTCTCTCTCTCTCTCCCTCTCTCCCTCTCTCTCTCTCTCTCCCTCTCTCTCTCTCTCCCCCTCTCTCTCACTCTCTCTCCCTCTCTCTCTCTCTCCCTCTCCCGCTCTCCCTCTGTCTCTCTCTCTCTCCCTCTCTCTCTCTGTCTCTTTCCCCCTCTCTCTCTCTCGCTCTTTCTCTCTCTCTCTCCCCCTTCCCTCTCTCTCTTCCTCCCCCCCTTCCCCCTTCCCTCCCTCTCTCCCTCTCCCCCCCCCCTCTCTCTCTCTCTCTCTCTCCCCTCATCTCTCTCTCTCTCTCTCTCTCTCTCTCTCTCTCCCTCTCTCTCTCCCCCTTTAACCACCGGTGCTCTGACATGCAGCTTTAGAGAACTGTGTCACATGACCCGGAGCTCCATTGATTCTGTCTGGGGGGTGTGGGGCGCGTGCGGGCGGGCGGGCGGTCCGTGACCCTGACAGGGAGTAAGTCCTTTAGAGCAAGGTCAACGACAGCCGGGACAGGGGTAGTGAAGGATGAGGTGAAGCCCGACGCCAAGACGAACGGCCGCCACAATGACCTCACCGTTG
The DNA here is from genome assembly GCA_900291075.1 of Melanogrammus aeglefinus. Taxonomy (NCBI): domain Eukaryota; kingdom Metazoa; phylum Chordata; class Actinopteri; order Gadiformes; family Gadidae; genus Melanogrammus; species Melanogrammus aeglefinus. The sequence continues at coordinate 6,603 of OLKM01004604.1, read as the reverse complement.
CTAGGGGCGACGATGTCGAGTCGCGTTTTCTCTCCCGGCGGCGGTATATGCGCATTCGTAATATGAAAATACCGAAAATGACATGCGTATTCAGAATGGCGCGTGCTAATTCAATCAGATCCCCCTCCCTCTACATCAGGGGGGCGGTAGTTGCTCAGGAGGTAAAGCGGGATGGCTGGTAACCACAAGGTTGCTAGTTCGATACCCGGCTCCTCCGAGAGGAGTTGCCCCTGAGCAAGGCACCTGATTCTGACTGCTCCTGTCGCCCTGCGTGGCTTATTCCGCCGTCAAGTGTGTATGATTGGTTGAATGCTAGGCAATAAGTGACTGGTTACAAAAAAGACAATTTACCACAACCCTGCCCCCACCTAAGCACCCTCCTTCAAAACATCCTGATTATATAGATAATATGCATCATTATTATTATTAAATAATGAACTCACTGAGTGATACCCTCCAACTCCCCAGCCCGGATCCAGAGGATAACCTTCAACTGGTCCGTTACAAATCCGTCTGGACCCCGGAAAGACCTCGGCTTTCCCGCCGACAAATAAAGTTTAGAATGAGGCGGTAGCAGAAATGGTAGCAGAGATGCTAGCAGAAATTCTAGCAGCGATGCTGGCAGCAGAAGGGTTCTGGGTTTGAACCCCATTGTTCGCAGTCTAGGGTAATATGCCCGCTGTAAGTCTTTCAGCATAAAAGTCTCTGCTCAGTGATTACAAAGTGATATTCATAAATGGGTTTCTTTCTGACTTTCTAGCTGAAAGTAGTACCCACTCTTAAGCACTAAGCGAAGTAGACCTTATTTACAAGAATGACTAAAGTACCATTAGCCACCAGTAGGGGGCGCACGGTGGTACTGAACTTCAGAGACAACGTTACAAGCAAACATGGTTTCCATCGAACTCCCACGAGTGACTGGAGGACAGAGACGTCTTATGAAAACAAATAGGAGCTAAAAGTCGATTTATTTCTTCTGCTATGTTTTTTTTCTCTTTTCCTGTCACAAAGAAAACGGTCCACAAGGAACAGAGAGCAGGGTTGTGGCATCTAAAGAAAAAAAAAAAAGAATAAAGAAGCAGAAAGATAACTGCCACAGAACAAAATCTCACATAGAATATTCATGAGCCCCTATCCTTCACTCAGGAACAGACAAGGCCCTGAAGACCCACGTCAGGGCACCACAACACGACTTCAAATCACGACGTTTTGGATGAGAAACTGAACCGTCCCGCTGTTTCATAGACTAGCATCACAACATGCTCCTACGCTCACCAGCTAGCCATATCCACTAGGTTTGAGGGGCGGCCTCAAAGGCTTCCCATCAAGCAGAGCGCAAACATTATTTGCTGTCAGGCACAGAGTGTGTGTGTGTGTGTGTGTGTGTGTGTGTGTGTGTGTGTGTGTCTGTGTGTGTTTGTGTGTGTATCTGTGTGTGTTTGTGTGTGTGTGAGAGCGAGAGTGTGTGTGTGTGTGTGTGTCGCGCGCGCGTGTGTGTGTGTGTGTGTGTGAGCAAGTATGTGTTTGTGTGTGTGTGTCTGTGTGTGTGTTTGTTTGTGTGTCTGTGTGTGAGTGTGTGTGTGCGAGCGAGAATGTGTTTGTGTGTGTGTGTGTCTGTGTTTGTGTTGTCTGCGTGTGTTTTTGTGTGTGTGTTTGTGTGTTTCAGTGTGTGTTTGTATGTGTGTGAGAGTGTTTGTGTGTGAGAGAGTATGTGTTTGTGTGTGTGTGTTTGTTTGTGAGTGAGAGAGTATGTATGTGTGTGTGTGTGTGTGTGTGTGTGTGAGCGAGTATGTGTTTGTGTGTGTGTGTGTGTGTGTGTGTGTGTGTGTGTGTGTGTGTGTGTGTGAGTGAGAGAGTGTGTGTGTGTGTGTGTTCACGTGTGTGTGTCTCTGTGTGTGTGTGTGTGTGTGTGTGTGAGTGAGTATGTGTGTGTATGTGTGTGTGTGTGTGTGTGTGTGTGTCTGTGTGTGTGTCTGTGTGTGAGTGAGAGAGTGTGTATGTATGAACAGTGCTATCAAATGGCGCTGATTGCCCTGATTGTTTCATGGGGTTTAACCGTACAACCGTACAACCGTACAGGAAGTGGTTTGGCTGTTAGATTAATATTTGCACCACATTGTCGATGTATGTACAAATAACGCGTCTCTGGCCTCATCAAATAAACATGAAACGATTATTGCCAGGGTGATTAAAGATTCATTTAAAAGCAACATTAAATTCATAAAACATAAAGTACATAACAGAAGATGGGGCATGGATTATGAACGCAGAGATATGGGGGGGGGGTACTGTTTGGCGTAATGTTTCACAGACGACTTTTACAACAATCTGCATTGCATAATCGATGTACACAAAATAGCTGTGGTAATCAAACAATGGCGGAGACGCTGCGAGGGGATCGGGAACAGGGACCCTGAGGAGGTTGACTAGAAACCGGAAGGTTGCTGGTTCGATCCCAGCCTCCACCTAGCCGAGCGTCGAGTTGTCCCTGAGCAAGACGCCTCACCCTGACTGCTCCCGAACGAGCGGGCTGTCGCCGTGAGCTGGCTGTCGCCGCCCGTCGGTTTGTGAATGTGTGCATGAACGGGTGAACGCTAATGTTGAATGTAAAATCATTAAAAGCGCTTTGAGTGGCCACTGGTTCACAAAGCACTGCATCAATGCAGTCCATTGACCGTTTATGCCGTGAGAACGTCTCTGGTACGGCCCAACCGTCACCGCTCTGACCACCTCATTCTTTCGTCAAAGACGAGAAGGTCCCCGGCCGGAGAGTAGGGGGGGCCCCCTTCACAGAGAGCCCGTCACAGAGGGCCCCTCCAGCCAGGAGGAGAGGTGCACGTCTCACCCAAAAGGGGCCCACACCGTTCCTCCAGGTGCGCTGACGCTGATCTGCCATTACAAGCCGTTTTCAAAAAACCAAACCCATTAGGGACATCACACGTGAGAGCGTCCACCCCTCCTTCGCGTGATGAATGGAGCAGCCCAGCCGTTGGTACAGTCCAGTGGGCAGACGGCTGAACATTAAACATTGTCAGGATGATTGATGTTCCGCCAGAACAGAAGTGAGTTTTCAGGGGGAAGAAAGAGAGTTAGAGGTTTATATTCCCGCTGAGATCAGGACCCGGGCGGGGATTGTTTAAAGTCTGAGGTGTACTTCAGCGTGGAAGAGGAGAGGAAAAGATATCCTTTATTAATCCCCGTGAGGGAGATCATCCTCTATATTTAACATCCTGTAGCCTGTGAGAGGCAGCGTGCGCCAAGCAGAGTAGCGAGACTCAAGACTCGTTGTTCAGAGTTCACCTAGACCCCCCCCCCCTCCTACGCACTTTATAGTGTGTTGTACGTCCTGGCACTTAGGAGAGAGATAGCAAGTGTGTGTGTATGCATATGTATATGGTGTGTGTGTGTGTGTGTGTGTGTGTGTGTGTGTGTGTGTGTGTGTGTGTGTGTGTGTGTGTGTGTGTGTGTGTGTGTGTGTGTGTGTGTGTGTGTGTGTGTGTGTGTGTGTGTGTGTGTGTGTGTGTGTGTGTGTGTGTGTGTGTGTGTGTGTGTGTGTGTGTGTGTGTGTGTGTGTGTGTGTGTGTGTGTGTGTGAGAGAGAGAGTATGCGTGTGTGGGTATGTGTATGTTTAATGTGTATGTGTGTATGTATGGTGTGTGGGAGAGTATGTGTGTGTTTCTGTGTTTGTTTCTGTATGTGCATGTGCGTGTGTGTGTGCATGCGTGCGTGCATGCGTGTTTCTGTGTGCGTGCGTGCATGCGTGCGTGTGTGTGTTTGTGTGTGTGTTTGTGTGTGTCTGTGTGCGTGTGTGTGTGTGCGTGCATGCGCACGCGTGTTTCTGTTTGTGTGTGTGTGTGTGTGTGTGTGTGTGTGTGTGTGTGTGTGTGTGTGTGTGTGTGTGTGTGTGTGTGTGTGTGTGTGTGTGTGTGTGTGGCCTCAGGGAGGTGGGCGAGGTGAGCCTGAGTTATGCAGATCTTCCAGAAGGCACCAGGCCACTGTAGGTGTCCTTCTGGGGCTCCGGCTGTCGCCGTGTATTCCTCTCCCCCTCCCCCTCCCTCCCCTCCTTTCTCCCTCCTCCCTCGGTCTAAGCTAACATCCCTTCCAACGCACACACACATACAAACACAGACAGAGACGGACACACATGCAAGCAGGCACACACACATATACATTTATGTGTGTGTGCCTTTTATCTAAAGCGACCGGCTGTCCGTCTGGTGTCTAGGTGGTGTCTGGGTGGTGTCTGGGTGGTGTATGGTTGGTGTCTAGGTGGTGTCTGGGTGGTGTCTAGGTGGTGTTTGGGTGTTGTCTAGGTGGTGTCTGGGTGGTGTCTAGGTGGTGTCTTGGTGGTGTCTGGGTGGTGTCTAGGTGGTGTCTGGGTGGTGTCTAGGTGGTGTCTGGGTGGTGTCTAGGTGGTGTCTGGGGGTGGTGTCTGGGTGGTGTCTAGGTGGTGTCTGGGTGGTGTCTGGGTGGTGTCTGGGGGTGGTGTCTAGGTGGTGTCTGGGTGGTGTCTAGGTGGTGTCTGGGGGTGGTGTCTAGGTGGTGTCTAGGTGGTGTCTCGGTGGTGTCTAGGTGGTGTCTGGGTGGTGTCTGGATGATGTCTAGGTGGTGTCTGGGTGGTGGTCTTATAAGGGCAGTGGAGCAGTGTTCCCTGAGTTCGAAGGAGCCAGAGGTGGAGCTCTCTGTTTGGAGGCCCTGGAGCAGGCTTAGATAACGGCGTCCCAGATAACGCACAAACCCCAGAAAAAACAACACATGTCGGGCTTCATCCGAACCGACACCCCCCCCCCCCCCCACAACGACCCCCCCACGCTGGATCAACGCCGCAACAAACACCCCATGAAAACTGGCGAGGGTTTCGTTATTTTCACTCCTTTGAGGCTAGAACACTCGGGTCGGGTGGGGTCGGGTGGGGTGGCGGTGGGGTGTGGGGAACTGAAAATAGTCTGTTGCCGGGAGCAACACAACCCCGGATAAAACGCAAACAGCTCCAACATGTATTGTGCGCCGAAAAACACAGCTCGCTGTAAACAGCCGTTTGAGCGCGGTGACGTTTGAGTTTATTTATTTTCTGCAGACAGGACCAGCGAATCCGACGCAGTCCTCCAATTAGACGTTATCCCAGTGTGTAAAAAAAACAAATCAATAATGCAATTTCACCCTCCGCAGTCCGCCTGCAATTTCCCTTCCCCGCCTCGACACACACACACACACACGGAAGAGCTACGCACACACGCAAGAGTCACACACACCAGGAGTCACACACACGCAAGAGTCACACACACCAGGAGTCACACACACGCAAGAGTCACACACACCATGAGTCACACACACGCAAGAGTCACACACACCAGGAGTCACACACACGCAAGAGTCACACACACCAGGAGTCACACACACGCAAGAGTCACACACACCATGAGTCACACACACGCAAGAGTCACACACACGCGGGAGTCACACACCCCATGAGTCGCACACACGCAAGAGTCACATACACGCGGGAGTCACAAACACGAAGAGTCACACACACACAAGAGTCACACACACGCGGGAGTCACACACACGCGGGAGTCACACACACGCGGGAGTCACACACACGCGGGAGTCACACAAACGCAAGAGTCACACACACGCAAGAGTCGCACACGAGCGAGGAAGGATATACATTTTAAAAGGAGGTAGTGGGGACGAGGACGGGGCGGACGGAGCGGGGCGGGGGACGGATAGCGGGACAGAGGGACAGTGGGGGGGCGGGGGGAGCCCTAGCAGCAGCTGCTCCTCCAGGCTGCCCGGCTGCGCGTTTCACACCCAGAGAAGAGGAGATTCGTCCCGGGGGGTAGGAGAGCCATCGGTTGGAGGGGGGTGAGAAGGAAGGGACGGAGGAAGTGTGATGGTGGAGGGGGTGGTGGTGGTGGAGGGGTTGGTGGTGGAGGGGGTGGTGGGGGTGGAGGGGGTGGAGGAGGTGGTGGAGGAGGTGGTGGTGATGGTGGAGGGGGTGGTGGAGGTAGAGGGGGTGTTGGAGGAGACACAGGTGTGTGCCGTGTCACAGGACTGACAGGTGTAAAGAGGAAGGAGAAGGGAGAGAACTGGAGGTGGAGAGGGGTCGGGGGGGATGGAGAGAGAGAGAGAAAGACAGAGAGAGAGAGAGAGAGAGACAGAGAGAGAGAGAGAGAGAGAGAGAGAGAGAGAGAGAGAGAGAGAGAGAGAGAGAGAGAGAGAGAGAGAGAGAGAGAGAAGGAATAATAGAATAAACAGGAGAGAGAGAGAGAGAGAGAGGGGAGGAATGACACAACGAAAGATAAATCGAAAAAGCCAAACAGACAATATCTGAGAGGAAGCGAAATAAACAGAACAAGAGAGATCAAGAAGGAGATATGGTAAGAAACTACAATACAAAATATAAAGAGAGAGAGGGGGGAGAGAGAGAGAGAGAGAGAGAGACAGAAAGAGTGAGAGAGAGAAAGAGAGACTCAAAGAGTGAGAGAGAGAGAGAGAGAGAGAGAGAGAGAGAGAGAGAGAGAGAGAGAGAGAGGGAGAGAAGAGAGAGAAGAGAGAGAGAGAGAGAGAGAGAGAGAGGGAGACAGACAGACAGACAGAGAG
>OLKM01004603.1:0-21252 GCA_900291075.1 Melanogrammus aeglefinus | reverse complement strand
CCCGCGGCTCCCATGAACGACCGCCCGCCTTGGTTCCGTGGCCCCTCCGACTCGCGTCCGGGCCTTGAATGTACGCCACTCCGGCCCCTGTGTCCTGGGACAACCTCGCGCCCTCTCGTCCACAGCCATACCTGTTGATGAGCGCCACTCCGGGCCCCCTTGTTCCGGGGCGTCCCGCCCGCGTCTCAAGCATTACTTGCGGCCTGTCCGCCGCGTCCAGGACTTGTGATGAAACGCCACGTACGGCCCCCAGTTCCGGAGCCCACCGCCGCGTCTGCGAGGATGAACGCCCACTCCGGCTGCCCTGGGTTGCCGGACCCCCCGCCAGGTCCAGCCTAACGCGACGGCTCTAGAACTGCGCAAACCAGGCCGGTGCGGCGACCTCGGATAAACGAGACGGCATCAAATCCCACGGTTATTTAACATGGTTGATTTGAATTTCATTTACATCTGTGATGATTCTGTTGATTGAGGCAAACACTGCCAGGTTGGGTCCTATTACACTAGAATTCAAAAGGTTCATTACTAGTATGAGAGCGAAAATCTAGTGGACTGAGATGGGTCTGTGATGAGCAATAATACTTACCCAGGTTGTTATATTGAACATGAGATACAGTGATGTACTAGTCTAAATCCAAACACGTCCCACGTTATTAACATGGTTGACACTGGCATTAAACTAAATCTGTGATGAGCAATAGACTTACCAGGTTGTATGATACATTGATATAATGTTTACTCATAGTATAAAGACCAAACCACGGTCCATATCGGTTACTGAACATGTTGACCTGCATTTTCACTGTATCTGTGTGATGATGGGCTGTGATTGAGCAGTTTGCTTACCCAGGCCTTTACCCTCTACATATGCATTCAACTAGTATGCTAGGTGTAACTGAAGTCTGTGATTAATCTGTGATGAGCGATACTACCGGGTTTACATGATACATTATATTTCAAGGTGTGTACTAGGTAAGAAGGCCATACACGTCCACGGTACTGAGAAACCATTGGTTGACTTAGTTGCTTTATTTGAAAGTATGTTCTTCTGGTGTGAGGGGCCATACTATACTTACCAGATTTTACAAACATACCCACTGTCATTTGAACAGAGGTTAAGGCGGTCGTAAAATGTGTGAGTGTGCGGTTGACTGGCTCGGGTCGAGGATTGGCTGATGGGCCCGGGACAAGCTCGCCTGTGGCGCCGCACATTCGGCGGCGACCGGCTTAACCCTTGACCTTAACACCGCCATGTGCCATCCTTTCTTTCTCTCAGATCGCTCCTCCGATGCCTTCCTACAGCCGGTGTCTGGCATGCAAAGTCCAACTGGACTGCCAACCCTGGCCTGTGATCACCGAACGCACCGAATGCCGGATACCTGTGCTATGCCCACCGGGCCTGAGTTGACTAAACCATCCCATGCGAAGCCATGCTCTGCGCTGCCAGAGGCCTTCCCTCGACACCCAGCCGTGCCTTACACTAGTACATCCAAATATGCATATGTTGATTATTCTGGGTGCTAAAATACAGCCCAGCAGCGTCCCACGCGTTGCTTTGATACATGGTTGGACCATGACCTTCACTTGACACTATCAGTGTTGTTACATTGAATTGATGGATCTTTAGGTCCAGCTATTGAATGGTACCAGATGCTGTCGCTGCGCAACCGAAGGCCGTAGGTACAATTCCTAACCATAGCCCTTCACCCTAAACCGGCACATACTGCCTAACATAAACCATTTCGACCCTCCATGGCCTACCAGTTAGACGGCGGATATATTATTTTTAAGCCCTATCGGTTATCCTTGGCCCTAACAGAACATTTTGTCCCCCTGGCCGAACCTTAACCACTTCTCGCCCTCCATGACTCACTAAGAACCAGATAGCAGGCACGATGATATCTGAGTTTCAAGCTCCTATTCGGCGTTATCTTGCCCAACAGAACATCTCGGTCCCCTGGCCTAACCTTAACGCAGGTGAGACCAGTATAATATAATTCTACTGGCGCCATCTGGGTGGCCGTTTTATTTTTTTTAAGCGCCTATTCGTTAGTGCTGGCGCCATATAAACATAGACCCTTTGTCCCCCTGGCCACCCAATAACACCTTAACCAGTTTCGTCCCCCGGCCTTAACCTTACACCACGTAAGGTAAAAAAACGTATATATGATTTATCTAATTAAGATATGTCTCGTCAACCTAACCTTGGTTCGTCATTTCCGGAAGCCATTTTGTGAGTTCCCGGCTGCCGGGTCAGTATTCGCCCAGGTACCATCTCGGTGCATTATTGGATTGATCGAGAGGATATAGCGCCATAGGTCTATAACGGTTGCGCTGTCATACACGAGCGATGTCTTTTTATATTTCAAGCCACGGGCGGATCGCTACGAATTCTCAGGGAAAATATATTCCTGCACAACATCTTGGGTTCTCGCCTGTATTGCAAGAGGATAGTGATGTAATACCGAACGTTGCGGGAATTGGGAATCTTAAATACAAGACCCGTCGTATCCCTAGGCTCTGGACCACTCGCATTCTTTCCAAGACCATCATGTCTAGCATAGCTCCTCTATGCTCACGGGCTCATGGACTGACGAACCCCGGAGAGAATGACCACGTTGGCGGTACTAAAAATATTAGAGCGGAGCCTTTGTGACGTAACCGCGAGAATCCTACCCCCCACGGTGAACGCCCAAGAACTTGATGTCCACCTGCCGTATCTCCAACCGCACCGCGCAAGACGCAGCTGTCCGTCGGCGACGAGGACCGATTACCGCGGCCTACCACCACGCGGTCATGAACGCCGCTCCGGCCCCTGGTTCCGGGCCCTCCGCCGCGTCCGGGCCTTGATGTACGCCACTCCGGCCCCTGGTTCCGGGCCCTCCGCCTCGTCCAAGCCTACCTGGTTGATGAGCGCCACTCCGGCCCCTGGTTCCGGGCCCCCCGCCGCGTCCAAGCATACCGCGGCCTGTCGCCGCGTCCAGGCCTTGATGAACGCCACTCCGGCCCCCAGTTCCACGGGCCCTCGCCGCGGCAGGATGAACACCACTCCGGCGCCACTGGTTCCGAGACCCCCCCCGCCAGGTCCAGCCCTAACGCGGCCTGATGAGCAACAGGGTTGACCGGCGACCCTCGGATAACGCAGAGACGCATCAAAAATCCCACACGGTCTATTTAACATGGTTGATTTGATTTCATTCCTAATCTGTGATAGATATCTGTGTATGAGCAATACACTTACCAGGTTTATATTACACTAGATTCCAAGCGCATACCTAGTATAGAAGCGAATCTGTGATGAGATCTGTGATGAGCAATATATACTTACCAAGGTTATATATTAACATGAAGATACCAGTGTGTACCTAGTCTAAATTCCAAACACAGTCCCACCGTTATTATAACATGGTTGACCGTCTGATTAGACTAAAATTCTGCTCATCTGAGCAAGTTAGACTTTACCAGGTTTATGCATACATTTGATATAATGTGCTTACTATAATAAAGCCAACACGTCCCACGGTTTGACTAGAACATGGTTGACCTGATTTATTACCTGTATCTGTGATGAGATCTGTGATGAGCAGTTTGCTTACCAGTTTACATAACATTGCATTCAATATATGCTAGTGTAACATGATATCTGTGATTTAATCTCTGTGATGAGCAATACTTAGAGCGCGTTTACATATACATTATATTTCAAGTGTGTACTAGTAGAAGGCCATACACGTCCCACGGTATTGAAACATGGATTTGACTTTGTTGTATTTTGAATGTGTGTTTATATCTGTGAAGGGCAATATACTACCAGATCTTACACAAAACAGACCCACTGTCATTTAACAGGGTTCCGTATACGGTATGTGTCTGGGTGTGGGTTGGGGATCTCGGGGGTGGGATTTGATGATGGGCCCCTTGCACTACGCCGTCGCCCGCCTTCGGCGGCGCCCGGCTTTAACCTTTGACCTAACCCTAAACCCTCAACCCTAACCCTAACCCTAACCCTCTAACCCATCCTAACCCTAACCCTAACCCCTAACCCTACCCCATAACCCTACCTAACCTCTAACCTAACCCCTACCCCTAACCCTACCCCTAACCCCTAACCCTAACCCTAACCCTAACCCTTTGGGGGGGGTGCGTCTGCCTCCTGTTTCTCTAGCACCTTCTTTGTCAAAAGATATTCACCGAAAACGGCCTTGCACCGGGGTGCACTTTGGCTAAAACCCCCTATCCTAACCCTAACCCTAACCTCTTCCCTAACCCTAACCCCTAAACCCTAACCTAACCCCTAACCCTAACCCTAAACCCTAACCCCTAAACCCTAACCACTTATCTAAATTCCTACCTTAAACCTTATAGCCTTATTCCCTAAAACTTACCCCGAAGTGACTTATCCCTACTACTTAAATCTAAATCCTAAAAATCGCCTAATTCTAAATTTATTCCTAAAAACCTTAAACCGGGTATCTATCCACGACCCTCTGATTTTAACCTTTAACTTAATGAAGCACCAAACGAATAAGCACTAAACGATCCTTAACACCAAACAAACAACTAGAAATCTTATCCTTTTCTTTAAAACAACCGTAGAAACACTAAAGGAAATATCTTTCCTGTTTTTAATCAACCAACCGAACAAACAAGAAGGAAATCTATACCTATCTTTAAAAACCAGAGTGCCGAGTAGCACCTAACCGGAAAAATCTATAGCCCATCTTAACCACCGACCAAAACAAACAAATGGTTAAAATCTATCCTTTCTTAAAAACCAACTCGAAGTAAACATTACAAAGGAAAATCATTCCTGTTTTAACACCAACCAAACCAAGCAATTGACTAAATCTATCCTATCTCAAAACCAACCGGGTAAACACTAACGAAAATCTATCCGATCTTAAAACCAATCCGAACAAACTCTATATAGAACAAGAAAAAGTTCTTGACGGATTATGGACATTCCCGAGAGTTGATCGACCTCGGGAGGGCCATCCTCAGGTGAGAGTGTCTTGTGATAACGGCCGAAACGCTCGATGATCCTGGGGACCACAACTGATGACATGTCCTGCAGTTCTTGAGGAGATTTTTCAAAATAATATAAACCAAAACTTAAAAATATAAAAAAACAAAAAATAAAATCTATCCTTTCTTAAAACCAACCGAATAACACTAAAAAGGAAAAATCTTTCCTGTTTTAACACCAACCGAACAAACAAAGAGAAATCTATCCTATCTTAAAACCAACCGAGTAGCACTAACGGAAATTCTATCCCATCTTAATACCAACCGAACAAACGAAGGAAAGAATCGATCCTGTCTTAAAACCAAAACAAACAACGCATCGACCTGGAAAAATCCAAACTGGAAAAAACGAAAGCTCTTTCTAAGGAACGGGTCAAAGCATATAGGACATTAAGACCATGAATAACAAGTGCCGGCCAGTGCCTTTGCCTTGGATCTCTATCCTAACTGCGAAGTCGTCGGACGACGTGGGGAGATCCATGAGATATTTCAATTTTCCTAACCCTAACCCTAACCCTAACCCTATCCCTCAGGTGAGAGTGTCTTGTGATAACGGGCCGAAACGCTCGATGATCCTGGGGGACCACAACTGATGACATGTCCTGCAGTTCTTTGAGAGATTTTTCAAATTAATATTAACCAAAAACTTAAAAATATTAAAAAAACAAAAAATAAAATCTATCCTTTCTTAAAACCAACCGAATAACACTAAAAAGGAAAAATCTTTCCTGTTTTAACACCAACCGAACAAACAAAGAGAAATCTATCCTATCTTAAAACCAACCGAGTAGCACTAACGGAAATTCTATCCCATCTTAATACCAACCGAACAAACGAAGGAAAAATCGATCCTGTCTTAAAAACCAAAACAAACAACGCATCGACCTGGAAAAATCCAAACTGGAAAAACGAAAGCTCTTTCTAAGGAACGGGTCAAAGCATATGAGGACATTAAGACCATGAATAACAAGTGCCGGCCAGTGCCTTGCCTTGGATCTCTATCCTAACTGCGAAGTCGTCGGACGACGTGGGGAGATCCATGAGATATTTCAATTTTCCTAACCCTAACCCTAACCCTAACCCTATCCTCAGGTGAGAGTGTCTTGTGATAACGGCCGAAACGCTCGATGATCCTGGGGACCACAACTGATGACATGTCCTGCAGTTCTTGAAGAGATTTTTCAAAATAATATAAACCAAAACTTAAAAATATAAAAAAACAAAAAATAAAATCTATCCTTTCTTAAAACCAACCGAATAACACTAAAAAGGAAAAATCTTTCCTGTTTTAACACCAACCGAACAAACAAAGAAGAAATCTATATCCTATCTTTAAAAACCAACCGAGTAGCACTAACGGAAATTCTATCTCCTCTTAATACCAACCGAACAAACGAAGGAAAAATCGATCCTGTCTTAAACACCCAAAAACAAAACAACGCATCGACCTGGAAAAATCCAAACTGGAAAAAACGAAAGCTCTTTCTAAAGGAACGGGGTTCAAAGCATATGAGGACATTAAGACCATGAATAACAAGCGCCGGCCAGTGCCTTGCTCCTTGGATCTCTATCCTAACTGCGAAGTCGTCGGAACGACGTGGGGAGATCCATGAGATATTTCAATTTTCCTAACCTAACCCTAAACCCTAACCCTATCCTCAGGTGAGAGTGTCTTGTGTGATAACGCCGAAACGCTCGATGATCCTGGGACCACAACTGATGACATGTCCTGCAGGTTCTTGAGAGAGATTTCTTCAAAATAATATAAAACCAAAACTTAAAAAATATAAAAAACAAAAAATATAAATCTATCCTTTCTCTAAAACCAACCGAATAACACTAAAAAGGAAAAATCTTTCCTGTTTTAACACCAACCGAACAAACAAAGAGAAATCTATCCTATCTTAACTAACATACACTAACCACGAGTAGCACTAACGGAAATTCTATCCCATCTTAATACCAAACCGAACAAACGAAGGAAAAATCGATCCTGTCTTAAAACACCAAACAAACAACGCATCGACCTGGAAAAAATCCAAACTGGAAAAACGAAAGCTCTTTCTTCTAAGGAACGGGTCAAAGCATATGAGGACATTAAGACCATGGAATAACAAGCGCCGGCCAGTGCCTTGCCTGGATCTCTATCCTAACTGCGAAGTCGTCGGACGACGTGGGGAGATCCATGAGATATTTCAATTTTCCTAACCCTAACCCTAACCCTAACCCTAACCCTTGGGGCCGCTGCTGCCATCTGGTGGCTGTTGAGGGGACCTCAACAAACCACACTTTGGTTTTGGCTGTGCAAAGCGGATACGGACAGCAGCATATGTGATGCCCGACTCCACATCTCGGGGGGGGAAGCTCGCACGGACTCGGGCTTGGCGCCGTTGGAAAGGCGATCCTCCCTTTGGGGGGGGTGCGTCTGCCTCCTGTTTCTCTAGCACCTTCCTGTCAAAAGATATTCACCGAAAACGGCCTGCACCGGGGTGCACTTTGGCTAAAACCCCCTATCCCTAACCCTAACCCTAACCCCTAACCCTAACCCTAACCCTAACCCTAACCCTAACCCTAACCCTAACCCTAACCCTAACCCCTAACCCTAACCCTAACCCTAACCCTAACCCCTAACCCTAACCCTAACCCTAACCCTAACCCTAACCCTAACCCTAACCCTAACCCTAACCCTAACCTAACCCTAACCCTACCCTAACCCTAACCCTAACCCCATTCAGTGCCATCGCCTTCGGCGATGGTACTAACCCTAACCCAAACCTAACCCTAACCCTAACCCAACCCTAACCCCTAACCCTAACCCTAACCCTACCCTAACCTTAACCCCTCCTTCCCCTGCCCTAACCTTAACCCTAACCCTAACCCCCCTGCCCTAACCCTAACCCCCACCCCCCCTACCCTAACCTTAACCCCTCCTTCCCCTACCCTAACCCTAACCAACCCCAAGCCCTACCCCACACCTGACCACCCTCCTCCTAACCTCCGACCTGCAACCCTTGCACCCAAACCCCCTCTGTGCTCTTAGGGATGGGAATAAAGCCTTGGGGTTGACAAACAACATCGAACCAAACGGTACCCCTTTACGACCATTAGACCTTCCTTCTGTTTTTGTTTTTTCTCCTGGGGGTGGGTGTGACCTTCCTTTCCCTTCAGTCCTAGGCCCGTGCATTCAGTGCCATCGCCTTCGGCGATGGTACTAACCTAACCCAAACCTAAACCCTTAACCCTATGTTACCAAAAAAAGTGCACCAACAAACCACCACCAAACTACTCAAAATGGCCCAAAAACGTGCTCCTAGACACTTTCTGTCCAAATTTTCACAAAATTTTCTAAGTATTTTTACATTGGAGTCAACGGTAGCTATGTGAAGGAAGTGGGCTAGAACTCCAAAACTTCGCACCCATGTTGATGGAGCCGAGAAAACCTTCCACACAAATTTTTGTCAAAATTAAATATTGGTAACGCCCCTTTTTCCAGCGTTTAGTGAAAAAACTTCAAATGCGATTTTCTATACCAAAACACAGCCACTAGGTGGCCAAAATTTTGCACAAAGGTCCCGCCTCATTAATACCTACCAACCATAGGAACCTTTTTCCCACGCCCTCCTCAGCTCCCGTGAGGTCGATTATAGCTGTTTTCCCATGTTAAAAAAAGTTGCCACTAGGGGCGCCAAATTTCTAGGGGATGAAGAAGGGCCTAAGGGGAAACATCTGGGACTATTCCGAATTCCCATGCACCGCTCCAAAAAAAAAACGCTTCACTTTTAACTTTTAAAATTCGAAATTGCAGTACCCAAAAAAAACCGCCAGGGGCGCCACATTTTTTGAGCAAGTTCCGCTGGGCCTAGACCTATTCCGTGGGTGGTCGCCGAATTCCCATGCACCACTGCATTCTCGAACTAGCTCAAAAAAACCGTTTTTCAAAAGTGGTAGATGGCTCTTAACCTAACCCTAACCCTAACCCTAACCCTAACCCTAACCTAACCCTAACCCTACCCTAACCCTAACCCTAACCCCATTCAGTGCCATCGCCTTCGGCGATGGTACTAACCCTAACCCAAACCTAACCCTAACCCTAACCCAACCCTAACCCCTAACCCTAACCCTAACCCCCCTCCTTAACCTCCCTAACCCTAACCCTAACCCCTTAACCCCTCCTTCCCCTACCCTAACCTTAACCCTAACCCTAACCCTACCCTACCCTAACCCTAACCCTCACCCCCCCTACCCTAACCCTTAACCCCTCCTTCCCCTACCCTAACCCTAACCAACCCCAAGCCCTACCCCACACCTGACCACCCTCCTCCTAACCTCCGACCTGCAACCCTTGCACCAAACCCCCTCTGTGCTCTTAGGGATGGGAATAAAGCCTTGGGTTGACCAAAACCATCGAACCAAACGGTACCCCTTACGACCATTAGACCTCCCTGTTTTTGTTTTTTTCCTGGGGGTGGGTGTGACCTTCCTTCCCTTCAGTCCTAGGCCCGTGCATTCAGTGCCATCGCCTTCGGCGATGGTACTAACCCTAACCCAAACCTAACCCTAACCCTATGTACCAAAAAAGTGCACCACAAACCACCACCAAACTACTCAAAATGGCCAAAAACGTGCTCCTAGACACTTTCTGTCAAATTTTCACAAAATTTTCTAAGTATTTTTACATTGGAGTCAACGGTAGCTATGTGAAGGAAGTGGGCTAGAACTCCAAAACTTCGCACCCATGTCGATTGAGCCGAGAAAACCTTCCACACAAATTTTTGTCAAAATTAAATATTGGTAACGCCCCTTTTTCCAGCGTTTAGTGAAAAACTTCAAATGCGATTTTCTATACCAAAACAAGCCACTAGGTGGCCAAAATTTTGCACAAAGGTCCGCCTCATTAATACCTACCAACCATAGGAACCTTGTTCCCACGCCCCTCCCTCAGCTCCCGTGAGGTCGATTATAGCTGTTTTCCCATGTTAAAAAAAGTTGCCACTAGGGGCGCCAAATTTCTAGGGGATGAAGAAGGGGCCTAAGGGAAACATCTGGGACTATTCCGAATTCCCATGGCACCGCTCCAAAAAAAAAACGCTTCACTTTTAACTTTTAAAATCGAAATTGCAGTACCCAAAAAAACCGCCAGGGGCGCCACATTTTTTTGAGCAAGTCCGCTGGGGCCTAGACCATATCCGTGGGTGGTCGGCCGAATTCCCATGCACCACTGCATTCTCGAACTAGCTCAAAAAAAACCGTTTTTTTCAAAGGTGGTAGATGGCTCTTAACCTAACCCTAACCCTAACCCTAACCCTAACCCTAACCTAACCCTAACCCTAACCCTAACCCTAACCCCTAACCCTAACCCTAACCCTAACCCTAACCCTAACCCTAACCCTAACCCTAACCCTAACCCTAACCCTAACCCTAACCCTAACCCTAACCCCTAACCCTAACCCTAACCCTACCCTAACCCTAACCCTAACCCTAACCCTAACCCTAACCCTAACCCTAACCCTAACCCTAACCCTAACCCTAACCCTAACCCTAACCCTAACCCTAACCCTAACCCCTAACCCTAACCCTAACCCCTAACCCATTAGCTTATTATTAAACAGTCCTACTATTGATCCATTACCACCTGCTATTCCGCTGCTCATCTCGGATCACACAGTCTTCCCACCACTTCCTACACGACCCCCAACAGCTTCATTTCCCTTTAAACACCGTAATACACTCATTCTACCTTCCAGGCCTTTACCCATTCCTTCTCTTCTCTCCCTCCCACCATTTTCTCTTGGTTTTGATCCGACACTTTCCTCCTACCTCTACGACTTGCACCAGTCCCTCAGCCACCATGGAGAGGTTCACCCTCTCTACCACAACGTCTTCCGGTGTCAGACCACGTCCACCTCCGGTCACCTATACCAACACAGACTAACCCAACTGACACCATTTCTTTAACTTCTGTAAACCACATCCCAGTGACCCTCTCGAAGTCTTCTACACCAGGTTCCGAACCCTTAATAACATCCCTTACCTCTTCAACCCCCAGACCCAATCGTCTCTCCCGCAGGAGGAACCAGACCCAGGATCGACCTCACCTTCTGAGCCTTCCTCTGCTTTCGCCCCCGATGCTTCCTCCTCTGACAAAGGAGACGATTTTGCCAGTTACTGAGCAAATTAGTACTGACCATTGTAAAACAGAAAAACAACCCAGCCTGCTTACCTTTTCTGCCGATATTCACCCTTGTCCCCTTTCACCTCCTTTGGTCCCTCCGGCAGATGGTGTACCTACCACGACAGGGGAAGAACCTAATATCTTGTTGTCCCACCAGGCTCCATCTTTTCTTCCCAACTCCTCCCTTTCATCCTCCCCCTCCTCTCTCTCTCCTCCATTGCGCCTCCCACCTCCATCTGAGTCATCGTTGGATGACCAGTCCGGGTCCCCTTCTCGCAACGAGCCCCGCGTCCACGCTTATACTAATCGTAAGGCCTCCGTTTGGTCCCTTCCCATTAGGCAACCCATCATAGTTATGGGTGATTCAAATATCGCCCGTATACCCAAATTCAGACTTAGCGGTATCCAGGCGGACAGCTACCCAGGAGCTACACTTAGACACCTTACGGCTATCCTGCTTAAGCTTACATCTCCTAGACTAGATACTAAACTGATCCTGTTCTCTATAGGTATCAACAACTGCCTTAGAGAGCAGACGGCACTCACCATCACTAAAGACATGCGCCGATTGATCAGGGTCGCTAGGGAGAGGTTCCCACAGGCCCGTATTGTTGTCCCACTGCTGACCGTTTCTATAAGGTTATCCACCGGCCAACTTCGCTGCGTTAAGGCCTTCAATACCTTTGTGAGAGAAGGCATAGAGTATGTGGACTCTCGCTCTGGTTACCTTAACCAGTTATCCTTATTGAAATTCCAAACCACACAGGATAATATTCACTGGACTCCGGAGACCGGGAGACTGATGATGGAGGACTGGTTGACCCAACTGGATTTATAGTTGGGTCGCCAGTCGCATTGTCGTTCTCTCCGGTCTCCCTGTCCAATGTTACTAATCTCTCTGTCTTTCCATTGACCCCATTAGAACTCGAGGTCCTTGAACGTGGCCTTACCTTTATTCCAACACCGTCACTTCCTGACCGCGACCTGTTGAGGCGAGACATACATACTTACCACCGACGCTTAAAAATCTTGGACTATTTTGAATTTAATACAGATTATTCTTACTTACCGTTTACCATACCGTCTATGTGGGAGCCAGCCTTGGACTCCGTCTCGTCACCTTTACGTGACCTCATTGAGCACGACCTCCGGTCCTTTCGCGACCTCCGACCCCGACGTCATAAAGGGGAGAGCAACATTAACATCCGACAACAACAGGCTCTCAAAAACCTACAATCCCGACAGGAGATTATTATTAAACCGGCAGATAAAGGTGGCCAAATAGTACTTCAAGATCGTACTAATTATGTTTTGGAGGCGATGCGCCAACTTCACGACACTACCTATTATCGCCCTCTTACTCAGCCGATGTTCTTAGAAACACAAACAATAATCAGAAGTCTTATTGACCAAATGAAAAGGCTACGTCTTATAACATCAAGACAAGCTAATTACCTTTATGGCCCGGATCTTCCTCGCGCTAGACTATTTTATCTTCTTCCAAAGATTCATAAGGCTGCAGAGAGCTGGACTGTCCCACATCTGGTCCCTCCGGGTCGTCCTATTGTTAGCGATTGTGGTTCTGAGTCCTATAATTTGGCAGAGTTTATAGACTACTATATAAATCCCCTGTCCCATTCCCATCCCAGTTACGTCAAAGACACGTATACATTTGTAAATAAATTGAAATATTTAAAGGTCCCTGAGAACACGTTCATCTTTTCTATAGACGTGGATTCTCTTTACACTAACATTGACACCCTTCTTGGTTTAGAGGCTGTTAAAAAAGCATTAGAAGCATCACCCGACTCATCTCGCCCTGATTATTTTATTTTACAGTTTCTACAACTTACCCTTACCCGAAATGACTTCCTGTTTGACAAATCTTTCTTTCTTCAGATATGCGGTTGCGCTATGGGCAGAAAATATTCACCAGCTTATGCAGATATCTATTTGGCTGATTGGGAAGAATCAGCTTTCCTCAAGTGCCCGTCACGCCCGCTCTTATACTATCGTTATCTCGATGACATTTTCGGTCTATGGGACAAGTCGGAAACTGAGTTTAATCACTTTATTCACATCCTCAATTCTCATCACCCCCGTATTACCCTTAAACACACCCTTCATCTCCAGC
The DNA here is from genome assembly GCA_900291075.1 of Melanogrammus aeglefinus. Taxonomy (NCBI): domain Eukaryota; kingdom Metazoa; phylum Chordata; class Actinopteri; order Gadiformes; family Gadidae; genus Melanogrammus; species Melanogrammus aeglefinus. The sequence goes on along the minus strand of OLKM01004603.1, from coordinate 7,921 downwards.
AGGTCCCCTTCTTGGACACTATAGTCTTTTTTTCTGAAATCATAGATGGTTACAAAACATTAGGCACTAAAGTATACTTTAAAGATACTGACAGACACTCTTTATTATTTAGCAGCAGCTACCATCCCCGACACACTTTTAGTTCCATTATTAAATCTCAACTTATTCGTTTTTATCGTATTTGTTCTCTTCCCCACCATGTAGAGGAGGCTACAAGGACCCTCTTTGAGGCCCTTAGACCCCGCGGTTACTCCAGACGCTTTCTCCGTACCATCAAGCAGGAAGTAGCCGCTCTCTTCCCATCTGACCGGGCCAACCTCTCTGCAAAGGACAAAAACATAGACCACCAATTAATTCCACTTGTCACCACATTCTCCCTTTCATTAGGTCCCCTTCATCAAGCCATCAGACAACATTTTAACAATGTTAAACTTCAAACCATTCCACTTGCACCCTTTAAAGTTATTATGGCCTATCGCCCCAACAGAAATCTTAAAGGATATGCTGCTGTCCATACAGCACTAAATAAACTGTACGCACTACCTTGGGACCCTTACTTTACTCACCTAAAGTATATCTTTAATTTACAATCTGGCGCCCCCATCTGGCAGACCTTCTCGCGCTGCTTTCTACTAACGTTGTTTTATGCCATCCATGCAGCAAGTGCAGAGCTATCTATGTGGGTGTGAAACAGGTGCCACTTTAAAGCAGAGACTTTATCAGCACATCTACCATATTCAGAGGGGGACGGTTACGAAATTATTGTACGCCCATTTTGCCATGCATGATATCTCTAGCTTTTCCCTCTCTGGCCTGGAGACCAATCTAGGTTGGACCCCGGTCCAGAGAAGGTCAGCTGAGAGGAGTTGGATTTCCAGACTTGGATCTACCGCTCCGAGGGGCCTAAATGATGGTGGTACCCACCGGGCCCCCTCATTAACTCATGTGTGATGGTCCTCTATGTGTTTTTACCTGCATCCCGACTACCTGATCAGGCGAGATATAATTCTAACCTCTTTTCCAGCTCTGTGGGGTCTTTGACCTTTGTCCCGACACCGTCTCTTCCGAGCCGCGACCTTCTCAGGCGAGACACATATACACACTTGTCCCTGTCATCTAGAAAAGGAGATAGGGGATTAGGAGTGAGGTTTGTGTTGGGGTTGTCTTTTCCATCTTTTTCCCTGACCATAACCTCTCTATCCTCTTTCCTAATCCTAACCCGCCCCTATATCCTTTTCCTCAACATAACCCCCTTTTTTTCTCTTATCTTAACATAACCTTTTTTATCCCATTCCTAACCTTAACCTTATGTTACAGCTCTTTTCCCTACCCCAATTATTTAGTTTTATTCATTGTTTTATTTTACTTTATTATTATTATTTTTAAGTCAAAGTTATTATGTTAATATATTTGCTTGTGCCCGTGCCATCCACTCTCCCATGTGCCGCTGCGCGGCACATGGTTGAGTGCCTTCTACTCAACCTAACCCTAACCCTAACCCTAACCCTAACCCTACCCCTAACCCTACCCTAACCCTAACCCCTAACCCTAACCCTAACCCTTAATGCTTGTACCTAACCCTAACCCTAACCCTAATTTCCCCAGCATCCCTTATCCTAAACATAACCACTCCATTAATTCCTGAACCATAACCTCCCATCCTTTCCCCTAAAACATAACCACTCCATTAGCTCCTAACCATAACCTCTCCTCTTCCCTCCCCTAAACATAACCCTTCCCCCCATATCTTATTTATTTTATTGCTTTTATTGATTTTATTTCATTCCTTTTATTTATTTCATGGTAGCAAAAGTTTTTAAACGTATCTTCAATTGCTTGTGCCCGTGCCCTCCTCTCCTCCTGTTACGTAGTAATACCAAATGTGGGACTACATGATAGTCCCATGCGCTGCTACATGTCTCAGGAGGGAGCGTCTCTAACCCAAACCTAACCCTAACCCTAACCCTAACCCTAACCCTAACCCTAACCCTAACCCTAACCCTAACCCTAACCCTACCCTAACCCTAACCTAACCCTAACCCTAACCCCCTAACCCTAACACCTAACCCTAACCCCTAACCCTAACCCTAACCCTAGATGGCTCTTAACCTAACCCCTAACCCTAACCCTAACCCTATCGATTAAAATAAATAAAACGCGCATGCGCTATGCTGGTTAGGGGCCGCTGCCGCCATCTGGTCGCTGCTGAGGGGACTTCAACCGACCACACTTTGGTTTTGGCTGTGCAAAGCGGATACGGACAGCAGCATATGTGATGCCCGACTCCACATCTCGGGGGGGGAAGCTCGCACGGACTCGGGCTTGGCGCCGTTGGAAAGGCGATCCTCCCTTTGGGGGGGGTGCGTCTGCCTCCTGTATCTCTAGCACCTTCCTGTCAAAAGATATTCACCGAAAACGGCCTGCACCGGGGTGCACTTTGGCTAAAAACCCCTATCCTAGGCGCCTTTGCTACAGCCAGCAGCATATGTGATGCCCGACTCCACATCTCGGGGGGGAAGCTCGTACGGACTCGAGCTTGGCGCCGTTGGAAAGGCGATCCTCCCTTTGGGGGGGGTGTGTCTGCCTCCCGTTTCTCTAGCACCTTCCTGTCAAAAGATATTCACCGAAAACGGCCTGCACCGGGGTGCACTTTGGCTAAAACCCCCTATCCTAACCCTAACCCTAACCCCTAACCCTAACCCCTAACCCTAACCTTAGCCATAACCCTAACCCTACCCTAACCCTAACCCTAACCCTAACCCTACCCTAACCTAACCCTAACCCTAACCTAACCCTAACCCTACCCTAACCCTAACCCTAACCCCATTCAGTGCCATCGCCTTCGGCGATGGTACTAACCCTAACCCAAACCTTAACCCTAACCCTAACCCAACCCTAACCCCTAACCCTAACCCTAACCCTACCCTAACCTTAACCCCTCCTTCCCCTGCCCTAACCTTAACCCTAACCCTAACCCCCCTGCCCTAACCCTAACCCCACCCCCCCTACCCTAACCTTAACCCCTCCTTCCCCTACCCTAACCCTAACCAACCCCAAGCCCTACCCCACACCTGACCACCCTCCTCCTAACCTCCGACCTGCAACCCTTGCACCAAACCCCCTCTGTGCTCTTAGGGATGGGAATAAAGCCTTGGGTTGACAAAACCATCGAACCAAACGGTACCCCTTACGACCATTAGACCTCCTGTTTTTGTTTTTTTCCTGGGGGTGGGTGTGACCTTCCTTCCCTTCAGTCCTAGGCCCGTGCATTCAGTGCCATCGCCTTCGGCGATGGTACTAACCCTAACCCAAACCTAACCCTAACCCTATGTACCAAAAAAGTGCACCACAAACCACCACCAAACTACTCAAAATGGCCAAAAACGTGCTCCTAGACACTTTCTGTCAAATTTTCACAAAATTTTCTAAGTATTTTTACATTGGAGTCAACGGTAGCTATGTGAAGGAAGTGGGCTAGAACTCCAAAACTTCGCACCCATGTCGATGGAGCCGAGAAAACCTTCCACACAAATTTTTGTCAAAATTAAATATTGGTAACGCCCCTTTTTCCAGCGTTTAGTGAAAAACTTCAAATGCGATTTTCTATACCAAAACAAGCCACTAGGTGGCCAAAATTTTGCACAAAGGTCCGCCTCATTAATACCTACCAACCATAGGAACCTTGTTCCCACGCCCCTCCCTCAGCTCCCGTGAGGTCGATTATAGCTGTTTTCCCATGTTAAAAAAAGTTGCCACTAGGGGCGCCAAATTTCTAGGGGATGAAGAAGGGCCTAAGGGAAACATCTGGGACTATTCCGAATTCCCATGCACCGCTCAAAAAAAAAACGCTTCACTTTTAACTTTTAAAATCGAAATTGCAGTACCCAAAAAAACCGCCAGGGCGCCAACATTTTTTGAGCCAAAGTCCGCTGGGCCTAGACCTATCCGTGGGTGGTCGCCGAATTCCCATGCACCACTGCATTCTCGAACTAGCTCAAAAAAACCGTTTTTCAAAAGTGGTAGATGGCTCTTAACCTAACCCTAACCCTAACCCTAACCCTAACCCTAACCCCTAACCCCTAACCCTAACCCCTAACCCCTAACCCTAACCCTAACTTTTAAAATCGAAATTGCAGTACCCAAAAAAACCACACTTCGCCCTCTGAAGAAGCAAGAAGGTTGCGAAACGTCAGGGCAACCATCTCACCAGGCCTCCCAGGTGAAGACTTTCATTGTTTTTAAGGCACATTTGCCAATCTTTTTAAATAGCTTTTTTAAAAAATTGAATTAAACAACAAGGTTTTTAAAAGCTGTGGGGAGGACTCCTATCCAACCAGAGGCCCATACCACCGCTGGGCCTCTCACCAAGTCCTCACCCCAATTGGGATCTACCAGAGAGCCCCTTCACTCTCACACTGCACTAGGGACTGGCCTACCATCGCCACCTCTACCAAGGGACCTCTACCCCCATCTTCAACTACTCCACCACCTACAACCTCAACCCACCACGGGACCATTCAAGCCTCAACCTACCACAGGACCAGTCTTCTCCTCGGCCACCCACCCCAGGACCATCACCGGCAACAGGTAGGAGCCCCCGCACAGCTTTCCAAAATAACCTCAATTTTTTTGTAATAGATATATTTTTTGTTAATAGATAAATTCCTTTTTCTTGAAATGTATTCACCCTGGAGACCTACCCACACCAATCACACTAACACCACACAGCCACACCATCACACACACAACAGACGCACGCTACTTCCCACACCTACATTGAATTATAGACCCCACAACCTTTTGTGCAGACCCTCACACACCCAATATCACCACAATAGACCCACACACGCATACCAAACCATAGAACAGACCAGACCTAGACCAACACACCCACACACACAACCAGTCAGACCACAAAGACCACCTCCACTATTCACCCGTCCGCCCCTCCCTCCACTCTTTCCACCACCACCAACACACACCCAGTACATTGCACCAGATGGCCCAACCCGTGAGAAAGCAAAATTATATTTTAAAATAATCCAAGCACTACACCATGGCAACATAGCGGACAGAGCGGTGACCTCCCGGGAACTCCCGAGGGGGATGTTACGACAGGTTCACAAACTATCTCACTTTATCAAACCTGCCTCACCCACAGACACCACACTACAAAAACTCAACGACAACACTAACACTTATATGCACAATGCTATGGTGATCCTAAAATCCCATTACACACACACAATAGACGATTTCAAACAAACACCCCAACCCACCAACACACTCTCACTCAAAATTGCAACCAACTGGGCACACAAAAGATTCGGACACAGATTATTACCCACCACCTTACAACAACTAGAACACACACTTCTCCATACACCGCCTGCCTCTCACTCACCACTTATTACAGGCCCACAACCCCTCGACCTACCGCCCCACTCCCCCACACCGACCAGCCCCCATCCCACCCCACCTCGAGCCTGGACCTCCCCCTTACCGACATCCCCACAACTTACACTCAACCACACAGATTTCCCCCCCCTTCCCCCACCTTCCCTCCCCCCCCTTCCCCCTCGCAAGACTTCCCTAACCAGCACCCACATACACCATAGATCACTTTCTTTAGGCCCACGCCCCTCACTTACTGAACTTACAACCCTACACACAACCACCACACACACAACAGACTTACCCTTCACACAACCAGCCCTCCCCCCGCCCATAAGGTTAAGGGGAAGAGGTAGGGCCCGCACTTTCCCTACCTACACCAGGAACCAGGACACCAATAGAATCACACCACACACCCTTCACACCACCCCAGACCATTCACCCCCTCATTCACCACCCCAACTCAATCAACCCCACACCCACCCTTCCCCACACTCTCTCCCACTCCGCCAGTTCACGAGTCCATCTCACCAGATAAACCTCCACATATCAGAGGACCAACCAGAATCGACACACCCCACACAACCACACTCTCTCCAGAATTCCCCTCACTCATCAGTCACTTCGATAAAACCTTCCCCACTCCCAATCCCCGCAAGGAGAAAACCACTCACATTGAGGCACAAGTCATACACACCCACAACTCCCAACCAGACTCCACCACACTCCACACACCAACACTCACCAGACCCCTCGGTACATCACACACACGCACTAATATCATTGTGGACCACATCGATTCCATCTCACCAGAATCCAATTCCCCCCCACCCCTCTTCCCCACAGGTGCCACCAGTGGCCTGGCAAAAAAACAGAAAGAAAAAAATGAAAGAGTAATGATGAAGGGGCTCATTAAAGTCAACTTGACTTCAAACCCAACTGAAAAAAACTCTTCCCCCCTCCCTCCACAACCCTTTTGCCAGGTCACTGTGGACACCAACCCTCAGGCCCCCACTGCTCGCTCGTCCCAGTTTAGCCCCTCCCCGACCAATCCTGCAGCCTTAAAATACCATCGACCCACGTACCATAAGGTTAGGGCAGGCAATAAGCTGCAGGATTGGTCATACATAGGACATTTACCCACACTCATCATCGGAGACTCCAACCTCAATAGAATTCCCCCACACACACATTCACACATACAAATAGATAGTTATCCTGGAGCCACAATAGGTCACATATTAACATCTTACAGGAAGCACCACTATACATACTCATACACAAACAAGTATCCTTTTCAATTGGTTATTTAATAACATGAATCACAATCCCTGAACTACATCCAACAAAACAGCTATCAGCACTCCTCAAACAGGCACTCAATTACATTCCCCAACGCCACCCATCCACTCCCAGTCTCAACCACTCACCGACACTCACACTGAAACAACAACAGAACTACCACAATCCAACAGTAATATAGTCACGTCATTCTCAATGCTCCTATTAGAAATTCCCCACGACACCCTTTTCCACTCAATATCCGTACCGAGACAACATACACTGGGACACCGGACACAGCACAACGCAGCCCTCGGATCCGATGGTGCACACAGTGTGAAATTCCACTATGCACATACCTCACCCAGGACACTCCCACAACAATCACCATGCACCACACCAAGACACGACACATCCCGATCCCGCTACTCCCCCAACCTCCCACGGCAGACAGAATCAGACACATCCGACACATACACACGGCCCCCTCCAACATCCGTCAATTTCACCAATCCTTATCCTTCACAACAGCACAAACATTCACTTCTAGAAAAAGGCCTCAGTTTCATTCCACGCCGCCCAACCACTAAGACCGGGAGAGCTTCAAAGGGACCTGTCAAGTATCACAGACGACTCACACTACTGGGCCACTCTCAATAACAACCATACACTAACTTCATCCATTCACACAACCCTCCACTGGCAACCCCCCAGCCGCAGCAGCGTCAACCCACACATCACCAGACTAATCAAGACAGACCTGGACTTACTTCATCATCTACAACCCACTTCAGACACCCCGGACAATTCTACCACACAACAGAGACAAGCGAGTACAACAACTTAAATCCACACCCCAACATTAATTTTTAACCAGCAAGATAAAGGCTCAAAAGATTGTGATATAGCACCCACAATACCTCTTTGAGCCAAACCGGAACTCACTAACACATCACATTACAATTACCTACCCATCTCCCACCAACATTCAACCCACAACACACACATCCAACATAGACCAGCTAATTAGTTCACTGTACACATCCACAAATTCATCACTGCCAAACAGCGAGCCCTACTTTCCCCTTCTTTTCGGAACCGACAACCCCAGACGAGAAAGCCCGTATATGTCTTACGCTTCTCCCAATAATCCAAAGACAAGACCCCCGATACTTGGACCAGTTCCCTTTGAGGTTCCTCCCCGGGTCTGGCAGGACACAATAGTCTCAGATTGGCAAACAGGCAC
>OLKM01004602.1:0-21252 GCA_900291075.1 Melanogrammus aeglefinus | reverse complement strand
GACCACGCTCTGACCCAGACCTCACTGAATCATATAATGATCTAACTCTCCAGTGGATAATTAACACTTTTATTGTTCACTTCATTATCTCCTTTTAGTCTCTCAATCACTCCCAGACCTCGACCTGAGGAGCTGCTGATGCTCTCCCTCCTCTACAGGTCAACCTGTCTACCTGTGCCAGACGTGCAACTACCTCCTACCAGCAAGAAGATGCTCCACCACTACTCCAGTTAGCTAGAGAATCGAAATTCGAAAAAATATTTTATGCTTTATTCCTGAAGTATTAGACAGGAAATGCGCCCAATATCACAGAGATAAATACAGTCAAAAAGACCAGCTAGTGAAGATCAGTTATGGTCCATGAATAAGACAATAGAGCACTTTAAGGAAGAATTAAAGATGACTGTGTAAAGGGTATGGTTATGTGTATGATTATATGTTCATATTAGCTTTTACGTCTTTTGTATACTTAGACGTATTTAGAAACATTTATTAGAGCAAACACTGCTGATGATGAAATCTTTTTCTCAAGTAACTTCATCTCTGGAAAACAGGAATGTTTAAATAGTATGGCTCCCATATCTCTGTGAATGGACGTTTTCTGCCAGGGCACAAGTGTACACTCATATCTCCCTAGTCTTTAACGAGTTTGAGACTATGGGAACATCTTCATCCCTCAGAAAGTTAGCGTGGCTGGCTTCTCGCTTTCCACCTACCAGCCTCTGTCACGTACCTGCACGCAAGCGTGCCTGGTGTTTGTACATAGCAGACCGCATAAGGCACGTGTTGCGGTCCAACCTGTCCTGGGAGATAGTAACATACGCCGAGATTTGAAAAAGACTACGTTTCGTTACCAAAGTGTCAAGTAGTTAACGGTTACTTATTTACACGAGAAAATGGTACCATTACTAACGGGTTCTTACTTTGTAACGCGTAAGCTGTCTACTTGGTCCCACGGTGACGATCAGTCGAAATTCCCACCGGTGTACCAGGTCTCCCCCACTCCTCCCACCCTCAGGCTTAAGACCGAAGTGCTTCCCCCCGCCTGGCTCGGCCGCAAGCGGCGGGCGTGCGGGCTCTGCTGCTGACCCAGCCGCCGACGATGCGGTCGGCGCGTGCGGAACGGCGAGAGCGGGAGGAGGCGGAGCAGAAGGCCTGCTCACGTGCAGTGCAGCCTGCTCAAAGATCCTCAGCAAGGCCCTGCGCGCTGCAAGCGCCCTTCACCCGACTCTGCAGATACTGCTGACCAGGTGAGACATGGGACTCCCACATACTGCACCTCATCGCACCAACGGTTAGACAGGCCACATGCTGCACCACATACTTGCACCTCATACTGACACCACGGTTAGACACGGCCACACTGCCCACATACGACCTTCATACATGCAACTCATACTGCACCTCATACTGCACCACCGGTAGACAAAGGACACTTGTGCACATACTGCACCTCATACTGCAACACGGTTGTAGACACAGACCACATGCGCCAACATACGCTCCTGTATACTGCACCCACCGGGTTAGACATGGGCACACGCTCCACCATCTGACCTCATACTGCACCACCGGTTAGACACAGGCCACACTGCTGCCACATACTGCACTTATACTGCACCACCCTGGTTTAAGACATGGGCCAACTGCTGCCACATACTGCACTCATACTGCACCAACGGGTTAGACAAGGCCACACTGCTGCCCATACTGCACCTAATACTGCACACGGTAGACATGGGCCACACTGCCCCACATATGCACCTCATATACTGCACACACCGGTTAGACACAGGCCACACTGTGCACACACACTGCACCTCCGGGTTAGACTGCGCCACCAGGTTAGACACAAACTCACTGTGCTAATCTGCCCCACAGGTAAACACAAGACTCACTGCTGCACATACTACGCACACACATTCTGGCGTCTGTCTTGTCGTTGGCTTTAGTAACGGGACACATATTAAGAATGTCTCATCTTATAAATTAAGTCTTAGTGAGTTATTCAAGCAGCCTGATGAAGGAAGTCTTTTCCTTCATATGTGACCCCATAGTGCAACAATTAATTAAAACAATGCATGTCTCTGACGATGCATGGAGACACCCTTCTTTAAATAATTTGGCACAGATTGATAAAAGAGAGACCGGATTTTTGTTGCGCTGCTTGTGATGTGTGGTGTCTCTCCTCAGTGTAATGACTGGCCGAGTACCGCCACGCTGTTCGTCTTCAGCTTTCACCCGCGCCCGCCTTCGACCCCGACGTGCCCCCTCCTTCGGACGCTGCTGGGCCACATTCAAACGTGGGCCCTCAGCATGCTGGGAGAGGTAGGTGGACCCCTGGCTGATTGATTCACGTCCCTAACCACCACCATGAGCAACATAGCTTGTCCTCCTGTGAGATCGAGAAGAAGAGAAGCCAGCCTCCATTGAACATCGCCTCCCGGCCTCCCAGATGAGATCCAGCATTAAAGTAAGTCCCATGCCACACTAGGCAACCGCTGTCCTAACCACTCAGTGTCACTTCACTTTGTTCACATTAACTGGAGTATCGTGGGGCTGACCGTTTTTGGCTTATCGTGAATGCCTGCTGATGTTCACCATGGAGAACGGCTTCTACGTGTTGACTTCCAGCGCAACGCGGTGTCTGAAGGACCCTCCATCCTCCCCAGGGACAAGCATGAGGCTCAAGCAGGAGCTGAGCTCTGAACTGGTGAGGCCTGCACACGTCTATAGTGAACACATGTAGAACTCGCTCAACTACAGCAAGAAAGAAAGAAAGAACATGCAGTACACTTCAAACTGGACCAGAGAAGTACGCTTTGTTGGAATCCTCTGCAAAGCTACTTACTCCGGTTTGACAAAGCTTTAGATAAACCAAGAATGTGGCTTTGGTCTCTCCACACGATTATTGTTTTTGAGTGTTGCTTGCTACATGGGCTTGCAATAGAGTTGGCCTTGATGCTTCTGCAACGCAATATAACTGGTAAGTGGTCCAATACATGTATGCTGTCCTTTGCATGCCTATGGGCAGTGCTTTAGGAGTACGTTGGACTGCTGCAAGTTTTGTTCGCAATGGAGAAGGGAGCTTCTCTGATGTTCACAGCCAGCAAGGTTCAGAATCCATGTGTACTTGGTATTTTGGAAAATATGTTTAACTCTCCTTGTGAGATACGAGCTGTACTCTGGCAGGAGAAGAGTTCTGTAGTCAACATCAGTCAGAAGTACTATTCTTCAACTGCACAAATCACTTTCTTCTGTCTCCCACCGCGGTAACGGAGAGGGCGTAACACCTCGCCAGCAGAGGTGTTAGTCGGAGTGCAGGATTACGACACCAACAGTGATTCCTGTTTCAGTCCTGTTTCAGACGTCTAACTCCCTCCCGTGTTTCAGACACGCTCCTGTCTGTTTTGTACCGACACTTCCGCCGTGGGGTCCCTCGTCGTCGCCAGTGGGATGCGGCCTCCAGCCAGTCCAAGACCCGGGCCCCAAGCGGCCATGAAGCGACAGGAGCCCATATCCAGCTGGTCAGGCCTTTGTTAGACTGGTACAGCGGGTAGACGCCTCCTCCTTTCTTCAATACTACGGCGGTTGGTGTTGTTTACATTCTAGAAGTGCACATATATATAAAATACACCGTTCGATTTTTGTCAAACCAAAAATGGAAAAGCGTCTTTTTTTGGTTTTCATGCTTAGTCTATTTTGCCAAGTGTCTGTTACGATAGGTTCCTGAGTTGAATTTGACGTCACCATGACCAAAGCCTAGTGTGTGTGTATGATATAGTAGACTGGTGAATTGAAGACATGCTTGTTGTATAGGTGAGTCTCATGGATGTGCAGTGGGCTTATTAAAGTCCACCAGAGACGCGATCAGTTGTTCGATCTTGGCCTAGTTTTATAGGTCAAATCGCCAACTTTTGCTAACATTTCCTTGAATGTTATTTTGAAATCGGATGCGTTTATCATTGTCGACCTATAGTATCAGACTTTCATGCGTTGCGAGGAGTGGGTTTTTCAAATTTACATCAGTTTTCAAGTCTGAAAGTCTGAAAAAAAACCCTTTGTATCGGTTTCAAAGCAACGGTCAGATTGAAAATAAACAGACTTTTGTAAAACATCAATTCTGTCTCATGTTTGAAATGAAGGATCAGAAGCTTTAGGGAAACATGTTACTAAACATATAATCGGTTTCATTCATCAAATGCAACACAATACCAATGTACCGGCCTGTCAAGAATACAAATCCTCCCCTTGTAAAATCATTCATAAAAATAGCTTTGATAAAATATTTACATAAGCCTTTACATTTAAACTTTAAAAAAACATGTGCGATCACAGAAAGTGGAGCGAGTTACAGGTAGTTTAACAGCAGGACAGGATCCACAACAAGGGCGGGTGCAGCCAGTAGGAGGAACTGGCCGAGAGGAGGCCCCCTACTGGCCGTTGACGGGAACCTCCTGTGGGATCAAGAAAGGAGGGTTACTATAAAGAAGAAAGGGCTGCCCAGCACGCAGCCTCGGGGGCTAAAGCTTCACACTCAACACTCTTTGCCAATCCAAACTAGTCATGCATTAAAAACACACATCATCACATCTGTGCTGCCATTCTGGAAGGGCCAATACGATCCAGGGGAAAGAGTAGCATGCAGGCTCTTATCAGAGCACCGTGCTCCTCACTCACCTCCTCCGGGCCTCCAGAGAGGCCCTTCAGGCCAAAGAGGGCCACAGTAATTTTGTCTTAAGGAAGTGTTTTGCAAATGAAGTGAAAGAGGGAGAAACAGTAATTCACTCAATGAGAAATGGTTAATTAAAACATGACTCAAATTTGTAATATTTAAGGGCTTTAAACTGGGCTCACCTCCAGATTCCCTCTGGCTTCTTTCAGTACTCGCGTGTGTTACTGACACTGAAAGGAACAGGGTGGTATTAGTGACGGGCCTTAAGCACAAGGGTTCACCCGGCCCGCAGGGGGACCCCGGGGAGCTCCCACGTTCCCATCATGCAACTGGCTCAAAACCCACAGCACGGAGGGGAGCTGCCTTGTTTTTCTCTTATAATTAATACGATTATTAAATTGTACTGAATACTCTGTACTTTGCCTGCAAATCTACTGTTGATATGAGGGATAGGTCTAAATAAATGAAGTATTGATATGACCGCAAATACAACCTCACGCGCCATCGATGATGGGTTGTAACCCTACTTGTTGCGTCCTGCCTCCTACCCTCCCCACCACCCAGGCCGAGCAGAGCCTCAGTGTCACCAGGATGTGTGAACGCGTGTGGAAGAGGCTAACCCCTGACCACCTGATCCACATGAGGTCATGTGTGAAAGGGTTGAGGGGAAAGCCACCAGGGCCCATTTCACAAATTCCATACCCAACTGTGAAACCCAACAAGTGAGTGTTTGAGATGCGGCGGTTCCTGGACCTACACTGGTCGATGATGACCTTCTCCATGCCCTCCTTCAGCTGGTTGGTGGTGCGCAGGCGCTTCACCGCGCCGCTCAGCAGACGCTCCTGCTGGCTCAGCCTGCTCCTCAGCCGGGACACCTCGCCCCGCAGCAGCTCCTCCTGCGCCGCCGGGGAAGGGAGGCTCCCGTTACACTCATCTCCCACACGGGGTCGCTTCCTTAAAGTGAGGCGCGGGGTGCTGTGAGAAGGACCCTCACCTGCTGGCTGGAGCCGTGGTCCCCGGCTGCGTGGTCCCCAGTGGGCAGGGAGACCCTCCAGACCAGGTGCAGCAACCTGCTGGCCTCCTCTAGGACCTGCTGCATGGTGCCCACGCTGCTGGCCAGACTCTGCACAGACGCACATCCTTTAGCCACCAAACACACGTTAAAAGCTCCTGCACTCATACCCCAAAACATGCACCATGCTCCCCCCTCCCCCCCCCGGAGTTCCTACCCGGAGGTCGGGGCGCCCCTCGTGCAGCTGGGTGTCCATGTGCTGCGTGAGGCGCCGGCCCTCAGAGATCTGCTTGCGTAGGGCGTGGTGGTCCTGGATCAGCCCCAGGACGTGGGGCCCGTGGCGGCTGGCCCAGAGCCGGTGGCCCGGCACCAGGCGGGACGGGGGCCCCGGGGCCCCGCTCTCTGAGCTGCTGCAGCTGCTCAGCTGCTGGGAGCTGTTCTCCTCCCGCCTTCTCGTCTCTGCACACAGACAGGCCCCCCCCCGTCAGCTCAAGACCCCCTGGACACTCAAAACGCTGACGGCCACACATGGCCCCACATACTACGCCTTTCCAACGGCCTAAGAGGGCGTGGTGTGGACTGAGCCGTGATGAGGCGTGCTCAGGTCACAGTACTCCTCCGTTGGGGTACCAAGAGCCTCACACACTTCTGGTTGCCGTCCTTCTTGGACGTCCTACATGCTCTTTGTTTAGTGTGTCGTGTTCCCGTGGATTTATTAGCAGGGTACACGGTGTCGGGCTGCTATGAGGTCACGATGCCCTACCATCAGGGGACGCGCCAGGAGAGAGCTGCTGCAGTTCACCCCGTCCTCCTCTTGGTCGTGGACCAGTTACCAATAAAGACACCGGGCACCGCCAGCAGCCCAGGTTCACAGACTGACTTGACATCGGTGAGTTAACTCACAAATAATCTGCATTTGTTAATTCTATTTGAAATCCACTCCAGTTTAAATTAGATGAGATGATCAATTGAATGACACATTATCATTCATACCAAATGATCCTAATTAACAAAAACTAGTTTCATTGACTCATTCAGTTTGGCTTGAATGTGAAACCATTTTGGAATTTTAAACAGACAATTACTAGTACAATTGAGTATACTTTTTTTTAAATCAAATTAAAATAAGATTACATTAACGCGTTATTACCGGCTACTTTGAACAGCCCTAGTATACATACATACATACATACATACTAGTATTTAATGTGCGGCTCCTCACCTCGGAGAACAGGGCTGTGAGAGGCGCGGTGAGCAGGGTCTCTGTTCTCCTGTCCAGGGGAGCGCCCTCCCTCATCTAGAGCAGGAAGCACACACCGGAGCGTCAGCAGGACTCCACACGGCCGCCCTCGACACGGTCACACACCCTGAATGTAGTGCAGTGACCTGAGGCGGGCGGTAGGTAGTTTGATGTAGTGCAGTGACCTGAGGCGGGCGGTAGGTAGTTTGATGTAGTGCAGTGACCTGAGGCGGGCGGTAGGTAGTTTGATGTAGTGCAGTGACCTGAGGCGGGCGGTAGGTAGTTTGATGTAGTGCAGTGACCTGAGGCGGGCGGTAGGTAGTTTGATGTAGTGCAGTGACCTGAGGCGGGCGGTAGGTAGTTTGATGTAGTGCAGTGACCTGAGGCGGGCGGTAGGTAGTTTGATGTAGTGCAGTGACCTGAGGCGTGCGGTAGGTAGTTTGATGTAGTGCAGTGACCTGAGGCGGGCAGTAGTTTGATGTAGTGCAGTGACCTGAGGCGGGCAGTAGTTTGATGTAGTGCAGTGACCTGAGGCGGGCGGCAGGTAGTTTGATGTAGTGCAGTGACCTGAGGCGGGCGGCAGGTAGTTTGATGTAGTGCAGTGACCTGAGGCGGGCGGCAGGTAGTTTGATGTAGTGCAGTGACCTGAGGCGGGCGGCAGGTAGTTTGATGTAGTGCAGTGACCTGAGGCGGGCGGTAGGTAGTTTGATGTAGTGCAGTGACCTGAGGCGGGCGGTAGGTAGTTTGATGTAGTGCAGTGACCTGAGGCGGGCGGTCGGTAGTTTGATGTAGTGCAGTGACCTGAGGCGGGCAAGAGGGAGTTTGATGTAGTGCAGTGACCTGAGGCGGGCGGTAGGTAGTTTGATGTAGTGCAGTGACCTGAGGCGGGCAGCAGGTAGTTGATGTTGATGGTGTCGGCGTGGCGTCCCCTCAGCAGCTGCTCCTCCAGCCTTTGCCGCAGCGCCGTGTTGGTCTGGATGCTCGTCTCCAGCTGCAGCCGCAGGTGGCGGACCTCCGCCAGCAGCTCCGCCAGGTCCAGGGGCCCGGGCCGCCGCGGGGAGCCCTCGCCCTCTGCAGGGGGACCGTGGAGGTTTAAAGGGGGACACTGACATGGACTGAGGACGCAATGGTGGAATGGATCACTGAGATACTGTAATGGACACATGCAGAGCTTTAGCCCCGTAGAATGCAGCTATAGATATAACTCACTGCCAGTGTCATTTCCCTAGACTATTGTCATTCAAGGGCCCAATAAAATAAAAACTATTCATGACAGCAATACTAATACAACCAGTGTTGACAGATTGGGTGAAAAATATGGCCCAATCTGTCAACACTGAATACAACACAGACAGTTTAAGATGTTGCACGGTGCATTACTACTACATTACACTTGGTATCCATTTGGTTGGTATCAGCACAGCCTTTGACCCAGGACCATGAGGGTGAAGCTGCAGTACCTGTTGCACTGTGGGCGTCCGTCTTGATGCGCTCACAGACCTGCAGCTCCACGCGCAGCGATTGCAGCAGATGCTGGGAGTCCGACAGCTGCTGCCTCTGGAGGTTGACGTCGCTCTGCAGCCTGCAGCGGCACAGGGTACCACACCACCTCAGTACACTCACAGGGTACCACAGGGTACCACACCACCTCAGTATACTCACAGGGTACCACACCACCTCAGTATACTCACAGGGTACCACACCACCTCAGTACACTCACAGGGTACCACAGGGTACCACACCACCTCAGTATACTCACAGGGTACCACACCACCTCAGTATACTCAGAGGGTACCACAGGGTACCACACCACCTCAGTATACTCAGAGGGTACCACAGGGTACCACACCACCTCAGTATACTCAGAGGCTACCACACCACCTCAGTATACTCACAGGGTACCACACCACCTCAGTATACTCAGAGGGTACCACAGGGTACCACACCACCTCAGTATACTCAGAGGCTACCACACCACCTCAGTATACTCAGAGGCTACCACACCACCTCAGTATACTCACAGGGTACCACACCACCTCAGTATACTCACAGGGTACCACACCACCTCAGTATACTCACAGGGTACCACACCACCTCAGTATACTCACAGGGTACCACACCACCTCAGTATACTCACAGGGTACCACACCACCTCAGTATACTCACAGGGTACCACACCACCTCAGTATACTCACAGGGTACCACACCACCTCAGTATACTCAGAGGGTACCACAGGGTACCACACCACCTCAGTATACTCAGAGGCTACCACACCACCTCAGTATACTCAGAGGCTACCACACCACCTCAGTATACTCACAGGGTACCACACCACCTCAGTATACTCACAGGTTACCACACCACCTCAGTATACTCAGAGGTTACCACACCACCTCAGTATACTCTACAACAGCACGTGGGTTAGTGAGGAGGGTACGCTTTATGTCTCAATACTGGTTTCCCAGGTCCCATATACACGTGTCTACCTCTTCATCAGAGGACTCTATCTCCACAACATAGAACATGTCCTCCTCGTACCCCTAGAGCCGCCCTTACCACGGGGCCCACTAACCCCTTCATTCTTCAGCCTCACTTCATGAGGCGAAGACAAGATGTGAAGGAAGACTGTGAGAGAATCCTCCGCCGGCTCCGGAATGAGGCACGGTGGAGGTGGACTTCTAAAACCGCCTCTTGGATACACCTTAGTGGGGTTCCATGCAGGGAAACGTGGACGAAAAGGGTCCAACATATGACCTCATTACAAAGGTTTGAATCTAAATAAAAAATGAACACTGGCCACCAGTCATTCAAGTGAGACGACGTATCTAAATATACCGGCAGTGGAAATGTTACAAGGTGTTCAGCGGGTCGATCGCCGTCGCAGAATTCCCAGAACATCGATCCCTGTTCCCGTTACACACGGAGGATTCCAATGTTTCCAAATGGAGCCCAGAGGCTCGTTTGGTGTTGAATGCGATCAAACACAACTTTGACGACCAAACAACAAGAGGTAAGGCATCATCAGTGTTTGGAACTAGAAAAAGGGACGTTTGTTCAGCATAAATAGAACATAAATAGGAGATGCCTTCAAGTTCAGCAGGTGCGTTCTCAGAAAGAAGAAGCAGATAATCCAGTCACCTTCTCTCCAAGCTCATGATCAAGTATTACAACAACCCCTAAGGTGAAGTGTTCAGCATGTAGAGATACCCAGAAAACAACCTTGATATGGGGGATGAACCAGCCTTGGCGTATCATGTGTCCTCCTCTCTCAGGTAGTGTGACGAAGGGCCAGGGGCCGCCCGTGTGAGGGCCTCTAGTCCTCATGACCCCCTCACCGTGGGCTCTCATCCATTGCTCCCTGGGTGAGTGCTGAGGTGATCCCGGCTCATGTTTCGGAGTGGTTTTAATAGTTCAGCGTAACGGGACAGTAATTAGTCTTTACAATGGTCATTGGCTGCTTTGGTTTCACGTTGCACACACAGAAGGAGCTAATGACCACATATCCATGGCTCTGAGAGTGCCAGTGTATCAATAGCGTGTGTGTGTAGTACTGTCCACACAGACGTTCGTCTAGGTACCGGAAACATTTGGTCTGGATGTACTTTGTTTCCGATGTGTACATCCCTAAATGCTACGCTAGCTGGATTGTTCACTAGTCCATTTGTGTGGAGTACGTGAACAATACTCCACACTTTATGTCTAAAGTGAACAATATGTGTACTATGTCTGAATGGACGTTTAAAAGCTATGTCCAGGAGGCAGGACAACGACAAATCCTTTTCTGTCTGATCAACCTCCATTATTCTTTTACGGTTTCTCTCTCAGGTTAAGAAGGGTTCCACTTCCACAGGAACTGTTTTGTCAAGCAGACTTTTGCTGCGCAACAGCAACGTCACATCATACAGATTGTTATTGTTTGAAGCTCACATAGCTGTTCTTCAAAATTCATCTCAACAGTCAGTGTCCTGTTACTTTTTTAGTTTCCCGTTTCCACCCCGTAGAACGTCAGACCCTCTTTGGTTTACTGCCCCAAGGATTCTGTGGGTATGCGTTCACTCACGACCCAGGGAGACGTGGCCACAGGACGCACTGACCAACGCAGGAGACGACGTGCGGCCGCTACCATCATGGGTCCAAGATGTCTGAGCTATAACACGGCCTTAATCCCTCAGGCACGGGGCAGGGAGGGAGTACCTGTGGTCCATGAGCACAGGTACTCCCTCCCCCTCAGGGAGGGAGTACCTGTGGTCCATGAGCTACAACCCTACCCCCTCAGGGAGGGAGTACCTGTGGTCCATGAGCTATAACCCTCCCCCCTCAGGGAGGGAGTACCTGTGGTCCATGAGCTATAACCCTCCCCCCTCAGGGAGGGAGTACCTGTGGTCCATGAGCTATAACCCTCCCCCCTCAGGGAGGGAGTACCTGTGGTCCATGAGCTATAACCCTCCCCCCTCAGGGAGGGAGTACCTGTGGTCCATGAGCTATAACCCTCCCCCCTCAGGGAGGGAGTACCTGTGGTCCATGAGCTATAACCCTCCCCCCTCAGGGAGGGAGTACCTGTGGTCCATGAGCTATAACCCTCCCCCCTCAGGGAGGGAGTACCTGTGGTCCATGAGCTATAACCCTACCCCCTCAGGGAGGGAGTACCTGTGGTCCATGAGCTATAACCCTACCCCCTCAGGGAGGGAGTACCTGTGGTCCATGAGCTATAACCCTCCCCCCTCAGGGAGGGAGTACACTGTGGTCCATGAGCTATATAACCCTCCCCCCTCAGGGAGGGAGTACCTGTGGTCCATGAGCTATAACCCTCCCCCCTCAGGGAGGGAGTACCTGTGTGTCCATGAGCTATAACCCTCCCCCCTCAGGGAGGGAGTAACCTGTGGTCCATGAGCTATAACCCTCCCCCCTCAGGGAGGGAGTACCTGTGGTCCATGAGCTATAACCCTCCCCCCTCAGGGAGGGAGTACCTGTGGTCCATGAGCTATAACCCTACCCCCTCAGGGAGGGAGTACCTGTGGTCCATGAGCTATAACCCTACCCCCTCAGGGAGGGAGTACCTGTGGTCCATGAGCTATAACCCTCCCCCCTCAGGGGGAGCCGGTACCTGTGGAGCTCGTCCCTGCTGCGCTGCAGGGCGTCCGTCAGCGTCTGGTTCTCCTGGGCGCTGGGCGTCAGCCGGGCCCTCTCCTGCCTCAGGGCCTCCAGCTCCGCCCGTCTCTGCTCCAGCCGAGCCGTGCGGCGGGCCAGGGTCTCCCGCAGCGCCTCGTTCTCCTTCTGCTTGTCTGCCGGGGAGGAAGAAGGGGGTACGGTGTGGTTGAGTGTGAAAGGAACCCCAGCATTTATCTGTGGAGATCTGCCTACTATTCTGTGTCAAAAGGCCCACGTTAAAATAGGAACCCTTTGACGTTAGAACGCATTATCTGTAACGCAGACTTATATCAAGCCCTTATTTGTAGATACATTACAGACAGTTTTGTATAAAGTGTATATTTGCTTATATCTTAACTTAAAGATGTGAAAGCTTCCCCGGGGGTAAAAGCCTTCCTCATTGTAAACGTCTTTGTGGTTCAGTACAACTCGACACCTGACAGGTGCTGCTGTAGTGTGTGTAGTGTGTGTAGTGTGTAGTGTGTAGTGTGTGTAGTGTGTGTAGTGTGTAGTGTTACCTCTGGACCCCTGGGCCAGCTGCTCCTTCAGGCTGCGGTTCTGCTCCCAGAGGAAGCGCACCTCGCTGGCCATCTGGCCCTGCTCCTCGCCGCCTTGGATGAAGATGTTGGTCGCTGCTCAACACAAAAACGGCACCATAGGCCAGCGTCACCAGTAAGGCTTAGTACAGGGGGCAATGGACTCGGTACTCTGCCAGTCAGGCACCGTGCTGGTCAAGCCATTCACGAGGCACCTCATTCCACCTAGACGCGACTATGCCTCCAACGGGGGCAACACACACACACAGACACACTTAATAGTATACGTCGTATACGTGTGATCCTGGGTCACCTGCAGGCAAAGTGGTGCATTACTCTTAAGAGCATTTTATTTAAAGTGGAACTGGAGTCATTCTTCTGGTCCTTGAGACCAGCCTATGCAAAGGGGGTTGGCTCCATGTCTCCAAGCAGTATCCAATCCCTGACCACGTCTCAAGGGTCACTGGGATTGATTGAATATTGAAATGTTCTGAATAAGTCTGCCATTATTAACACAATCAAAATCCCTTCAGGGCATTTTAATCAGACCAAGTCCATAGATCATGTGTATCAAATTGTTTGTTTGTCATGTAAGGCTTGGGATCTGAAGAAGAGTTTTTCTGAAAATGTCACTGCACAGAAAAAATAACCGCAAATGAACCCCCCCCCCGTCAGAGGGGACCAGCTCTTCTGGCTAAAAACTGAAACCTTATTACCATTCCACCGCTGAGATAGTCGCTCTAATGATGCCTTCACCCCACAATAACAATAAGTATCCACAGACACACTGAATACATTAAAAACAAAGCGACCATCTTGTCTGATCTAGGTCTTGGTGATATCTGCGCTGCCATCGGCCACCTGTTTGTTCCACTATACATGTTAATGAGTGACCCTGAGGGACCAGCGCAGCCGCGGGATCCAGTATCACAGAGAGAGTACCTGGGTCCCTCTCCACCTCAGCCAGCCTCCTCTCCAGCTGCTCTCGGAGGCGCTCGTTGGTCTCGATGCTCTCCTCCAGCCGCTGCCGCAGGGCCCGGATCTCCTGCAGGTGTTCGGCCAGCAGGTCTGAGAACAGAGGCACGCCCACGAGTCAGAACACAGGCACGCACACACGAGTCAGAACAGAGGCACGCCCACGAGTCAGAACATAGGCACGCACACACGAGTCAGAACAGAGGCACGCCCACGAGTCAGAACATAGGCACGCCCACGAGTCAGAACACAGGCACGCACACACGAGTCAGAACAGAGGCACGCCCACGAGTCAGAACACAGGCACGCCCACGAGTCAGAACAGAGGCACGCCCACGAGTCAGAACACAGGCACGCCCACGAGTCAGAACAGAGGCACGCCCACGAGTCAGAACACAGGCACGCACACACGAGTCAGAACAGAGGCACACGCCCCACGAGTCAGAGACACCACAGGCACGCACACACGAGTCAGAACAGAGGCACGCCCACGAGTCAGAACAGAGGCACGCCCACGAGTCAGAACACAGGCACGCACACACGAGTCAGAACAGAGGCACGCCCACGAGTCAGAACAGAGGCACGCCCACGAGTCAGAACAGAGGCACGCCCACGAGTCAGAACACAGGCACGCCCACGAGTCAGAACAGAGGCACGCCCACGAGTCAGAACACAGGCACGCCCACACGAGTCAGAACAGAGGCACGCCCACGAGTCAGAACAGAGGCACGCCCACGAGTCAGAACAGAGGCACGCCCACGAGTCAGAACACAGGCACGCACACACACACACACGAGTCAGAACACAGCCACACACACACACGAGTCAGGACACAGCCACACACACACACACACACACGAGTCAGAACACACACACGCCCACGAGTCAGAACACACACACGCCCACGAGTCAGAACACAGCCACACACACATGAGTCAGAACACAGTCACACAATTTGTTAAGTTTGCATTATGATTAAACGTCGCCTTGAACTGCCTAAACGGTGTAATCTATTGCAGGAATGAGTAAGATTGTGTTTGACGTCCTTTAAATAAAACATTGAAGGTGCGATCCAAGCAAACAGGACAGTAGTAGAGAAGAGGACCTGTGGTCATGGCCCCAGCCTGCGGCCCTCCGTCCCGACGCGCCGCTGCCCGTGCCTCGGCCTCTCCTCCATCCGAGTCGGCCTGAGGTGGTGACCCGGGCCCCTCCGGGGGGTCCCGGGGCTCTGGGTGGCGGGGCCCCTGCTGGAGCTCCAGCTCGCTGTGCGGCGTGGCGTCGAGCTCCTGGCTGCCCCTCGGCTGCTCCTGCGGCCGGCCGCTCTCCGTCCCCAGCCGGGCTCCCTGTGTCCTGCTGCTACGGTGACGGTCCCCGGGGCCCCGGTCCACGCCTCCCCTGGCTTTGGCGCCGCCCCCAGGGGGAGGAGCTTGACGTCTGGCAGGGTTGGGATCTCTTCCTGTCCCGTCTGTGTGGCCTTGACACACACAGGGAACACTCAGTTGAATGCCAACATTCACTAGCAGGCTTCTAAACAACAGTCTCCATTTCTAGTGCGACTCCAAAGGGCCGTTCAGCAAATGCTTCCGTCGTTTTGGCGATGGAAGCAAGAGCGGTTGGCCTTAGTGTGAAACACTCAAATGCATTATGGGAAAGAGGCCCTGAACATATTCACAACACAAGTGTGATAACCTTAAGCAGCTCCTTATTCTCCCCTTCAGGTGGATAGGTGGCCCTTAATAATGCAGCTCCAGCAGGCCTGGAACAGGACACCCTGCGCTCTCTGCCTGTCTGCTGGACGCCTGGGTGCAGCCGAACAGAGGGGACGGGGCCTACAGGGACACCACTAGCTGCTACTAGATTGGCTCTGATTCAAGAGGTCTCCGTGCCTTCTTGACCTCATGATAATGGGCCGGGAAATAGTGTGTGTGGGGGGGGGATATGCATTTTTAATAAGGAAACATACAGAGCTAATTGCAGGAGAGACTGATATAGAGACCGATAGAGTGGATGGCCTTGTCATGTCAATCTCCAAGGGGGTGCTAAAATACTAGGATTGAATTCAGAAAATGAAAGAGACAGACAGAGTGATTAGGGAACACTTTATTCTAAAGTAATATTGACTGTGCTGAATATCGCATATAGGAGCAGCCCAGGGACATTATGTTGAAACCTAGAGCTCTTTGGGCTGGGAGTCAAACATCACAACCACTAAGGGAGACAACCACTAAATCAATCCACAACCACATAATAAGACGGAGGTCTGCGTCGATGCATGTGACAGAACAGATAGATAGTTATGGAATGGAACGAGCCTACATGATGGAAAAACATTTTGGTTTGTTGAAGCTGTTGTTTAGGGCGCAGGCAACTTGTAATGGCCTACCACTGTAGAAAACATTACACCAAACGAGCTCATAGAGGAGTGCTCCTGCCACCGTACTGGGATAGTTATACACACCACAGGACCCGCCACCAGGATCAACGTCTTTAGTTCACGCCCACTAAACCAGACTCCCACCAGGATCAATCTTATAGTTCACCACTTAGACAACAGACCTCCCACCAGGATCAGTCTTTAGTTCACCACTAAACACAGACTCCCACCAGGATCACGTCTTTAGTTCACCACTAAACACAGACTCCCACCAGGATCAAGTCTTTAGTTCACCACTAAACACAGACTCCCACCAGGATCAAGTCTTTAGTTCACCACTAAACACAGACTCCCACCAGGATCACGTCTTTAGTTCACCACTAAACACAGACTCCCACCAGGATCAAGTCCTATCTAAAAAGAAGACGACTTTCAAGTGCTATTGAGATCATTTGATACACCCCACACTAAACACAGACTTCCCCCAGGATCAAGTCTTTAGTTCACCACTAACACAAGACCCCCCCAGGATCAAGTCTTTAGTTCACCAACTAGAACAACAGACCCCACCAGGATCAAGTCTTAGTTCACCCAACTAACACAACAGACTCCCACAGATCAAGTCTTTATTTCATCGACACTAACACACAGACCAGACTCCACAGGATCACGTCTAGTTTCACCACGTAAACAGAACTCCCACAGGATCCAAGTCTTTAGTTTCACCATACTAACACAGACTCCCACGCATGATCACGTCTTTGTTCACCCACTAAACACAGAACTCCATCAGGATCAAGTCCCTATTCTAACAAAGAAGACGACTTCAAGTGCTATTGAGATCATTGGAATACAACAACCGTCTCAGTATTCGCTATGTTGCTTTACATTTCACTTTCAGTTTCAATGTATAATGACAAGGTCATTATACCAAGATAAACACATTGTCAATGGAACTCCACTCAAATGTTTGCCAACAAACCTCTATTTTTTTCTGTGCCATACATACAATATGCAACAGAAAAGATTATTTGGACTATATTATTATAAACGTGATTTTAATGATAACCATTACTGACATCATTGTTAGTTGCACTGAAAGTATATTCTTTGCGATAGTGCAATGTCTTAGAGAGCCAGGTCTAATCGTATCATTGTAGATCAGATCCATCCATGTACTGAGGTGGGTCACACACACACCGGTATTGAAAGGGACAGCATGTGATGTGGTAGATGTTGACTTTTGAGTTCAGAATCTTTGTGGAATTGTTGACAGGTGATCAAACCTACAAAGTGGGGTCAAAACAGGACTCTAAAACCAAGAGCAGCCTTCTATTGGAAAGTGCTGACCTTTGAACCCCTAGTACATGTACAACACATGAACATCTACAACACATGTGGCCACTCATTACCGTGAGGCGCCAAGGCTCGCTGCGGCGGTGGGCCTGGGGTGGGGCTACCGCAGCTCCGGACCCCGACACCACTAGAACTCCGCCGAGACTGAGCCGCAGGAGGAGCCCCACTGGGACCCTCTCAGCTGGCTTCTGAGCTCGGCACCTGCTGGTTCTTCTCGCAGCAGCTCCTGACCACCTGGCCCATCAACACACACTTTAATGACGTGGGTGCTTTGAGGGCAAACTCTGAGCTACCCCAGTTACGGCAGAGGGAAACAGCTCAACGACAACAAGACAGGGAAACACCAAGTTTCAAATGATTGATACATCGATTAAGGCAATGACATACATTTTCAGATAATTCAACAACACAAGCGCACTCTCTACTACTTAGAAGAGAGTCCACTAAAGCGATGGTTGAGATTGAAGCTCTCAGGTCCTCTGCCCGCAGATGACGAGACAGGATGCAGAGTCTTCACCCAATGGTTTTGCCTTAAACAGTAAAAGCAACTCCTTTCAAAAAGCATAAAGAATAACGATCACTGCACCAGCATCGTCCCACTTGACCTGATGCCTGTCGCTTCATCAGGTCCACTGCTCTCGGGACTGGTCCAGATTGAAGTTCTCTGCGGGGCCCAAGAAGTGATTTGCGCTGCGTCACTCCCCTCGCCTCTCGCGCCACGTAGGTACTCTATCTTCTCCTGCGAATGCTACGGGACCGTCCTGAGGAGCGCTACCGAACTGCAGCCTCCAGCTCCACGCCCAGGCTGCCCGTAAGAATACGCACGATGAGATATACGAATGGTAAAAAGATGAAAGCTGACATCCTAAAACTACAACTCCATGAGTGTCCGCGAACAATGCTTAACATCAGAAACAATACGCCCGCATATCTAATTGTAAAAGGAAAATCAGCAAAGAACCACAAACGCTTGCTGGTCCGACTGTTTCTATGTTATGAAACACAATTGCGGTTAGTCACACGCAATTCATGTCATAACCTCCAAAATAACATTGCTGAATAAACATGTGCTATAGCTTCGGTATATAAATCTTGGATAAAAGCTAAAAGCCCTAAAGGTTAAGTATAACGCAATTGAGAAATGATGATTTACCACAATAAAGAATATTTCAAAGACTCCAAAGAACCACAACAGCCCACGCATTTCAGTCCCAGCTGACATGGTTTCTCTGGAGAATGACCCACATAGGTCATATCGAAGAGGTCAGGGACAAAACACAAACAGACCCTGGGTAGTACCGCCCATGGCTCGCTTGGGGCGGGTTGCCTAGTTTAAAATGGGCAAATGACAGACCACTAAAACAGCTCAATACTGCCCTAAGATCTACACACAGAACGACCGGCGCCCAGTTAGGATAGACCTCAAGACTGACAGTGAAGGGGACCTTCCACGAACCAACGACCAATGTGTGCACCCACAGGGGTAGTAGAATAATGCTGTAGATAGAGGTTCTATCCGGTGGCCGCTCCAGAGCTCCTTATTGTCCGGGCCGTCTCCTGTTAAACACATAAAATTTAAAAACTACCTGACTAGAATCAAACATAGGAAAACGTTTACCATCAGTCTAATGAATTAACACCTAGATGAACTTGAAAGGTCAAACCCGCCGCGCTTAAGGATTGGTTGTTCACTCCCTAGTTATTGATTAACTCCAACGTGATCTGTTGTGCGGTGTTCCAAATTGGGCTGTTCCACCATGACAATCCAATTCTAACCCAACCCGTGCAGCGTCTCAGAGCTGGTCCTTATGTGACACAGGCTCCGTGAGCCCATATAATGCCTGCTGGGTTGAAACTTCTCCAAACAGAGCCCAGAAAGGAAGTTAAATCCTGTGTTTACCGCGCCACTTGCATCCCACAAACTGAAGCCAGAGACGTTGATGGTAATGGCGGTTGAGAGCAGGGAGATGTACACAGAATAAACGTAGCCCTTTGTCCCCAATGAGCCTGTCCGTTGTGCGCCCACAAAAATCATGCTGATTACATCTCTACTAGAATAATGTCAACATTACACCGCAAAATCCTCTATAGCAAAACATTTAGCATATAAGGAACCCACCTCTGTCCAGCCATCCCCAGCCTCTCCAGAAATGCCCAGCTTTGTCAGCTGCCTCTCTGGAGGACGTCTCCGCGGAACAGATCCAGCAACTCCACCGTCGCTGCCTGCGCGCTCCTGAAGCCCGGCTCAAGCTCCCCAGCTCCTGCGTGGACAGCCCCAGGCACGGCGCTCCTTGATCTGCGCCGAGCGGACAGCTCCTGCTGGACGCACAGGAGTCAGCCCTGAACGGGGTCCAGTCAGGGAGAACGGCAAGGTGGACGTTCACAGGCCGAGAAGGTTGTAGAGGCAATGATAGACCCAACAGTTGAAACACAAACTTGTACACGACATGCCTCGTATCAAATACTCACATGACCATATTTATTACAGTACAATTACAATAGGTCATCCACATCAATGTAATCCACCGTTTTATGTACTGTTGGTCTGTCCTTTCGTAATTGTATTATACTTTTCATACAGCATTTATAAATGTTACTTAACAATCTAATAACATATCCGTGTCATCATTCCTTTATTCTAAAATATGTGATATGAGTGTAACCACATGGTGTGCAGTTAGCCTGCGCGCGATCAGAGCGACTGCGCCTGCTGCTACCTGCGCCAGCTGTTCACTCATGTTCTGTTCCAGCCCCTCTCTCCTCTCAGCTCCTGCCTCAGCGCAACCCATACTCCCCCTTCCCGCCTCGCGGCCGACCTTCTCCGCCTCCGCTCCACGAGGGTCCCCTCCTGCTCGTCCTCTCACACGCCGCGCCGGGCAAGCGCGGACCCTGGAGGCCGTCCACGCGTGGACCCAAAGGTTCTTGGGAAACGGGCGACCCAGCAGGCTCTGCATCTGCTTGAAGCGCACCCGGTCTGGACTCCCTGGAGCCTCAGCTTCCATTCACTGTGCCTTCGAGCTCACAGGATCCTCAGACGCCCGTAGTCCTCGAAGGCCTCACGCGCTCTTTGACTCACCTGGAAGAGGCACACAAAACCTCAACATCGTGTCAACATTAACGCCTACAGACTTCACGTAAGGTAGAGCGCACCTTGTTGGACCTCAGAGCAGGGGAGCTTGGGGAGGAGTTCAACTGAGTCCAGGTACTCAGGACGGAGAAGGAAGCCCCTGCACCCCCTTCAGCAGAAGACGGCAGGCTGCAGGCGCTGTCCCCGGGCTGCAAGCACCCTCATAGTCTGACCTGACATTAAGATCAGCGTTCAAAGTGTACAGAGAGGTCCAAAACTACAAGTGTTACAGTCCCTCGACAGGAAATAGAGGTGACGAAAGAAGCTGTGACTGTAAGTGAGAAATACTAGAGAATGAGAAGAGGAAATATAGGTGAAGAAGGCCTCATCATTCAGTTAAAACATGCAAAAACAGTGTGAAAACTTTTACGGGTTTGTGCAAAGCCATCCACAACGAAGGGAGGTTGAAACCCTCAGGAAGCGTTTGCCAGACTAGTTTTGAGACTCCGCTCATAACAGTCGCGTATCCGCCACCAGTTCAGTGATCCAGCCCAAGGCGTTTAACCACCACCAAGTGGGATGTATTAACTCCCCACTAGCTACTGTGCACTGCTCCTCTTGCCCTATCTTCTCACTCTGCCACTGTTTCGTCCACCCAGGTCTGCAAATCTCACCTGCACTGCACTGTCGTCCTGCTCCAGAGGTGGCGCTGGAGGCAACAAGTGGATAGGAAAAGGAATCAGATGTGGAAGATACAATGTTAATTTGAGAAAGTTCTCTTATTTGTCGCATATTGAACAATTGACGCAACGCGTAAATAGGCACCATTCCCATTACACACATAATTCACTAGTTTTGAACTCATTAA